>CANNZV010002260.1:0-95312 GCA_947561585.1 Caprella mutica
GGATTTTATTAAAAAGTGAAGTACAAAAGCCATTGTTATTAAAAAAAGAGCGTGCAGTGCAGTGCACGTCAGAGTACGTTGGCATGACGTCGCGGCCACTCTACATGAGGATTGCGGAGCATGCTGGGAGGAGTTTTCGAACTAATAGACCAATTTGCAATCCACCTCATTCATCAATTAGAATTCACACGGAGAGTACTTGCGACTCTCCAATCAAATTAGATCATTTTAAAATTTTAGGTAGTGCAAACAATTTTAATGAGTTGAGAATTTTAGAATCACTTCACATTTTTAAACGCCAACCAATTTTAAACAATAGTGACAGTTCTTATCCTTTAACTTTTAATTAATTTTTAGTTAGGTTTTTTAATGTTCAATAAATATTAGTGTATGTTTTTTATTTTTTATGTTCCATTACAGATTTTATATTAGTTGATAATGATAGCTAGACTATCGAAACGTCCTGTTTTTTAAAGACATGTAATACATACAGTGTCCGTTTCCAAAAAGTATACATGCATGGTATACAGTATACACATGTTTTGAATGAGTGAGTGCCACATGGTATACATATGTTTGTATTGAATGAGTTCCACATGGTATACACATGTTTCAAATGAGCTGAGTTGGTTTATTTCTTCGGTTGGAATATCTAGAAATATCTACAAACTATCTACAAAATATCTTATGAATATTTAATTAGTAAATGAGACAACTAAAAAAGTGAAGATCCTCTTCAATTATTGAGCTTGAGAATATCAAGTATTCATAATCTATCATTCATTATTTTCGTTGAGTCACTTACTGTACATTTCATTAAATAATAAATATTTCAAAAAAAGGCATGTTCTTTTATAAAGATGGTAATAGTTTGTAGAATTGAATTGCTTTCTTTAGTCGCATATCCATAAATATATTCACCAAAAATAGCTTCAATTCTGAACACAACACCATATTTTTTTCATAAATTTTTGATAATGGCAGAAACTCCCACAAATAATCACTTTGTTTCACTTGATTTTTATCTTCACTGTGCAACATCATCAAAATGGCCACGTCTATTTTCATATTTACCTTTTTTTGTATGTTCTAGAGGAGAGCACAACTTAAAGCAACACTGTGTTAACTCTCTAAGCACAGGAGCAGACAACTCTATCACATATACCTATATGTTGCACACTGATAGAACAGATGTCCCAGTACCTAAAATACATACAATATGATGTCGTACACAAAAGAATATGATCAATATATAATGATAGAAAACACTGGTTGCCAGATGTGTTGAATTGGGAAGTGACTAGAAACGGTTGAACCTCAGATGGAAAAGTGCTCAAAAATGGAACACAAATCAGCAGTTCGAATAACAGTGTATGCATTCCTCGCCATTTGCCGATTGTCACAATCTCGTAATGCGCTGCGCGTTTTTAGGATCATTGAAAAAGAGCGTCAATCACGAGAGTGTGCAAGGAAGGTATAATGGGTATGAAGCAGGACCCACAGTCTTGGAGTAAATAATCTATTATTTGAGCAGATTAAATTCTGTTCAATTTTAAAATGAAGGAGAAGGTTAAAAACAAAGTAAATTTTTTCATAATTTATAAAAACTGACGTTTCGATTCAGTACGTGAATCGTTTTCAAAGTAGCTATCTGTAATGAGTTTAAAAAATTCAATCCAATGTAATAAACCTGACTTATAAACATTGTACTTGTTGTACATGCAGCGGAGGTTGACGATATAAGGCAAAGAACTAAAATTACCAAACATGTTTACAGTTTCTAGTCCCTGCAGCAGGAACAATTAAATCTACATTCAAATCGCCGTCAACGACTACATTTTTTGATGGAGACAAAGTAATTAAAATTAGCTTAGATTGGTATTAAATTCTGATAGAGAACTTTGTGGTGGCATAAATATTCCTAACACATTAAGTTCAAATCCAACTCCTTTACTAGGACCCTACACTTTCAATATCAGAATTATTAACAGTGAAATTAGGTAACGAGGATGAAAGTAGTCCTATTCTAACGTATACCAAGCAATGAATGATAACCAGTATTATAACCATTTATTTGTTTATGATGGGTAACCGAAAACCAAGTCAATGTTAGACTGATTACATCTATATCACATTGCAATCGTTGAAGTAAAATTGAAAATGAATCATAATTACTCTCAAATGACGCAATATTCTGACAAAATATGTTCAGTTTATTGTTTGTCTCCAAGGTTTTGAAATGATCAACTGAACAACTTAGGCAGTTCTCATAATTATATAGAAATATCGAGAGCAATAAATTCATCGTTATTAACACTCTCGAAAGCAACAAATAAATAGTTCTATCAAAATATTCACATGACCTAGAAAACTAGATATCAGAAATAATGTCAAAGTAGAATAAATATAAATGAACACATAATCACCAGTCAAAACAGAGAACACAATGTGTCAGGCAAACATGTCAGACAGGTAAATAATTGAAGAACATCAGGCAAGTGGAGAGGGTCATATCAGGCAAGTAGAGAGGCACATATCAGGCAAGTAGAGAGGCACATATCAGGTAAGTAGAGAGGCACATCAGGCAAGTAGAAAGGCACATCAGGCAAGTAGAAAGGCACATCAGGCAAGTAGAGAGGCACATCAGCCAAGTAGAGAGGCACATCAGGCAAGTAGAGAGGCACATATCAGGCAAGTAGAGAGGCACATATTAGGTAAGTAGAGAGGCACATATCAGGCAAGAAGAGAGGCACATCAGGCAAGTAGAAAGGCACATCAGGCAAGTAGAGAGGCACATCAGGCAAGTAGAGAGGCACATCAGGCAAGTAGAAAGGCACATCAGGCAAGTAGAGAGGCACATCAGGCAAGTAGAGAGGCACATCAGGCAAGTAGAGAGGCACATCAGGCAAGTAGAGAGGCACATCAGGCAAGTAGAGAGGCACATCAGGCAGGTAGAGAGGCACATATCAGGCAAGTAGAGAGGCACATCAGGCAAGTTGAGAGGCACATATCAGGTAAGTAGAGAGGCACATCAGGCAAGTAGAGAGGTACATATCAGGCAAGTAGAGAGGCACATCAGGCAAGTAGAGAGGCACATATCAGGCAAGTAGAGAGGCATATCAGGCAAGTAGAGAGGCACATCAGGCAAGTAGAGAGGCACATCAGGCAGGTAGAGAGGCACATATCAGGCAAGTAGAGAGGCATATCAGGCAAGTAGAGAGGCACATCAGGCAAGTAGAGAGTCACATCAGGCAAGTAGAGAGGCACATCAGGCAAGAAGAGAGGCATATCAGGCAAGTAGAGAGGCACATATCAGGTAAGTAGAGAGGCACATCAGGCAAGTAGAGAGGCACATATCAGGCAAGTAGAGAGGCACATCAGGCAAGTAGAGAGGAACATATCAGGCAAGTAGAGAGGCACATATCAGGCAAGTAGAGAGGCATATCAGGCAAGTAGAGAGGCACATCAGGCAAGTAGAGAGACACATCAGGCAAGTAGAGAGGCACATCAGGTAAGAAGAGAGGCATATCAGGCAGCTAGAGAGGCATATCAGGCAGCTAGAGAGGCACATATCAGGCAAGTAGAGTCACAAGGAGTCACAAGGACCATCAAAAGGCACAATATGCCCATCCAAGGATGGCCCATGTGCACAGCCAGCTGTGCGCTCGACGTTGGGTTAACAACGGAGCAAGGTGAATCTCTCTCCATCACTTCCCACTTGGAACCTAAGCACTCCAAACCGTACTCCCAAACCTGACAAAGGAAGAACCTCCACCAGGCGTAGGAGCAAAGTTTGGGTACAATCATTAGCTCCAAGTTTCATCCTGGACTTGGTCAGTCAAACCCGCCAATCACTGCCACCTTCACAGGGGTCGCCCAAAGGCAGTCCCTGAGACGGTGACAGGACGCAGGGTGTGACCTGATCTCTCTAGCCACGGAAAGGCGCCAGGTTTTCTCTTAGTTGGTTGGTTGGAATTGAAGTAAGAGTGCTATCAGAAAAGATAGCTAAGACTCTCATCTCAACTTCGAGGTCAAGTCATGGAGGCGCTTGACAGCTCAGTAAGCCAGCTCACTGAGTATCCTGTCAAGTCGCCTTTTGAATGTGTTAACAGTCAGGCTGCTGACAACATTTTCTGGCAGTCTGTTCCAGACATTACAGATCTTTACCAGCATGAAGTTCTCCAGCTGAGCAGTGGTGAACCGAGGCGGAACCACCTTCCACCCGTGGTTGCGGGTGGGATTCACACACAGCGAAAAGTAGTCTTCGGGATCAACTCGACTTATCCCTCGAAGGATCTTAAAAGTCTCAATGAGTTGACCCCTCAAACGTCACTGCTCAAGCGTGAAGAGGCCCAGGTCTTCTAACCGACGTACGTATCCCTTGGATCGGATTTCAGGTACAAGTTTAGTCGCCCTTGCTTGCACCCGTTCCAACCGCTGGACATCTGCTCGCAACGTCATTGACCAGAACTGGACCGCAAACTCCAAAAGAGGTCTTACAAGAGAGTTGTACAGGGTGAGGACTGTCTCTCTGTTTCTGTATCTGAATTGCCTCTTGATGTACCCTAGGATCTTGTTTGCTCTCTTCTCAGCTTCCAGGCACTGTCGAGAGAACTTGAGATCCCTGGTGATCATAACTTCAAGATCCTTCTGTACATCAGTGGGTCCTATTTGGGCTCCAAGTAGCGTGTAGACAGCTTCAGCGTTCCTACGACCAGCATGAAGTACTCTACACTTGTCCACATTGAAGGGCATCTGCCACTTTTCCGACCATTCTCCGATCTTGAAAAGATCAAGTTGGAGTTGTCCGATTGCCTCTGGACTTGCATCGTTGATGCCAATCTTTGTGTCATCAGCAAACATGGATACTTTACTGACGAGTCCTACGTCAAGGTCATTTATGTAAATAATAAAGAGCAGAGGACCAAGGACTGAGCCCTGGGGAACCCCGCTGGTTACGGAGCTCCACACAGAGGCCACGCCATTGACCATCACTCTTTGTCGTCTGTTATTTAGCCATGACCTGATCCATTGTAGAACTCGACCACCCACACCAATAGCTGCTATTTTCGCCATTAACCTCTTGTGAGGTACCTTGTCAAATGCCTTCTTGAAATCAAGGTAGACGATGTCAACAGCTTTGGATTTGTCATGCTCCTGAAGAACGTAGTAGAAGAACTCTAGTAAATTTGTCAGGCATGACTTCCCGCGAAGAAAGCCATGATGACTCTTTCCTATGAGATGGTGTTCTTCCAGGTGATCCACAGTCCTATCCTTGATGATGGATTCTAGCAGCTTTCCAGGAACCGATGTTAAACTAATCGGCCTGTAGTTACTTCTGTTAGTGGTCTCACCTGTCTTGAAGATTGGGGTCACATCCGCGATCCTCATGTCGTCGGCGACCTCGCCCGACTCCAAAGAGACATTGAAGATCTGTTGCAGATGTGCCGCCAAACCATCTTTCAGGTTCTTCATCACTGTCGGTAAGAATCCATCAGGACCAGCTGCCTTGTTAGGTTCCAGCTTGCCAAGTTTGTCCACTACCTCCTCAACAGTACAGACAATCTCAGTCAGTGGCATTCGTCCTTCGTAGTAGACTACGGGGTCAGGGTTGCCAAGCGCATCCTCCCTGGTGAAGACACTGACGAAATAACTGTTGAGTTCGGCGACGATGTCGGCATCCGAAGTTGCCAACATACCTTGGTTTGTCCTGATTGGTCCGATGGAGCTTCTGGTGGGCTTTCTGCTATTGACATAAGCGAAGAACTCCTTAGGGTTGCCCTTACAGGCCAATGCAACCTGTGTTCCTCCGCTACTTTAGCTTGCCGCACCATTCTTTTGACCAATTTCCGTTGGTTTGTGAGAAGTCTCTCAGTTTCCGGTGAAGAGTGAGTCTTGAATGAGACGTAGAGTCGTTTCCTTCTCTTTATCTCTCTGCCAAGCTCGTTATGGAACCATTTAGGACGAACCTTCATGGAACCACCTACCCTTTTCCTAGGTATGCATCGGTCCTGGATCGTGATGTAGTTTGCCTTAAAGCCCCGCCACATCTGATCAGGTGAAGCTGGAAGTTGGGGACGTAATGCCTGCAGATCACGAGTGAAACTGTCGAAATCAGCTCTTCTCAGATTCAGCATATTTCTATGAGAGATCTTCTCTTGTTCCACTTTGACTCCCACTCTAAAAGAAACGGCATTATGGTCACTGGTACCCAGACATTCACCAACCGAGACCTGAGAAACCAGATCTTCGTCACTAGTGAATACGAGGTCCAGTGCATTTTCGCCTCTAGTGGGAGTTCTTACCATCTGGGAGAGGAAGTTGTCGTTCGAAAATTCGATCAACCTACCTCCATCTCCATCCGAGACTCTTGTGCTCCAATCCACTCTGCAGTTGAAATCTCCCAACACAATGGCCGTTTCATCCTGCAGAAGGTCAGTGAGAGCAGCGAAGAGATCTCGATCGTGGTCTCTCGTCTGGTGGGGTAGTCTGTAGAGCAGGTAAAGGTGGAGTGTGACTTCCGCTCGGACCTCTATCCATAGTAACTCATACGGTGAGTCGATGGGTATGAGGGCCGCGTCAATGTGACAGCGAACATAGATCATCACTCCTCCACCTGCTCTGTTGCCACGATCCCTGTGGAACATTTTATACCCGGGCATGTGATACTCTCCCTCAAAATCTCGTTTCTCAGTGTCCAGCCAGGTCTCAGTGATGCAGATGATGTCGAGACATTCAACAGCCACCATACATCTGAACTCCTGTAGCTTATTCCTGATAGACCGAGCATTGAAGAGTATCATTCGGAGGTCCCTCACCGACCTCCGAGTCCTAGCCCGTTTCCCTGGTTTTTATCGGAGCAGTCTTCATAACCTGAGCCGTCGTCAGAGTCATCAGGGTCTGGGGTCGGCCCAGGGGGATCTGGGGTGGGGTCAGGGGGATCTGGGGTGGGGTCAGGGTGATGTGGGGTGGGGTCAGGGTGATGTGGGGTGGGGCGATGGGGATGTGGGGTGGGGTGATGGGGATGTGAGGTGGGGTGATGGGGATGTGGGGTGGGGTCATGGGGATGTGGGGTGGGGTCATGGGGATGTGGAGTGGGCTCATGGGGATGTGGGGTGGGGTAAGGGGGATCTGGGGTGGGGTCAGGGGGATCTGGGGTGGGGTCAAGGGAATCTGGGGTGGGGTCAGGGGAATCTGGGAAAGAGGGGTCAGATTGCCTGGATCGTTTCTTCAAAACGCCCTCGAGGCTTACTGTCTGGCTGCGCGCTCTTTTGGCATTACCTGGTACAGATTCCTCACATCTGAAGGTGGGGCCATCTCCAGTGCCAGCTGTAGAGGTTGAAGGAGCCGTTTCTGCTTGCAGTTCCTCCTGTCGAGGCTGTGCTGCACATGCCTTCGCCGCTCTCCTGCCGCGTCCTCTCTTTCTCTTCTTATGATTAAGGTCCTCCTTCAGTGATTTGTGAGGCTTGAACAGCTTCACAGCCAGCTGTTCGGTAAATAAATTGCTGCCTCGTCCACTGAAGTGTATCCCGTCCTTCCAGTAGAGATCACCTCTTCCGAAAAAGAGATGCCAGAGGTCAACATACTTGAGGCTGTAGGTCCGACATAGGTTACTCAGTCGACCATTTATCGCCTGAGCTCTACCATAATGCTCATTAGTGGCTTTCCTCCTAGGCAAAAGCCCCACAACGATACCTCTGTTGACCTTGGACTTAACTCCACTGAGTAGCCTATTAAAGTCCTTGACTATATTTTCAATAGGACCACTTTTCCATGGGTTCAGGAACAGGTCATTTCCTCCGACTGAGACAATCAGAGTACTGTTTCTGTCTATGTTCAGTTTTTGGATCTCATGGACGATCCTGCCTGTCTTGGCACCAGGGAAACACAGTACTCTGTTCTCGCGACGAAGCTGCTTTGAGCGTAGGCCAGTTTGCCTCCCTACGAGGGAGTCACCCACCAGGAGGTTCAAGGTTTCCCTCTCTGGTGGAACCGTAGCTCTACCTTGCAGCTTCGTTTCGCTCTTCCTCCTCTCTGTGTCAGGACATTTTTTTGTCCTAACACTTTTGGCAACGCTTCTGCCTACATTGCCTTTTAAATCTCTGGCTCCTGATGTAACTTCCATAGCCACTACAGAAGTGGGTGGCTTCTGAGGGACAGGATCCCTCAATAGGACGATCCGGTAAGAATGCCTCTCAGAGTCATCCTTCGACCTCTTCGCCTCCAGGGACGCCAGTCTGATTTCTATAATGTCCATTGTGGACTCCTGGATGTCAAACCGACACTCCAGGGGGACAAGTAGCGATTTAAGAGTGCTGGTGGCGGTGCTAGGAACAGATACCCGATTCTCACCCAGCTTCTCTCGGAGGTTTCTGAGTTCCTCGGCATGTTGTACCTCTTGTCGGTCTAAACTTTTACGGAGGTCAGAAATCACCTTCTCGTACTTCACGAGTTTTGCGGTCTGACTCTCAATTTTGAGAAAGAGTCCGCAAAAGAGGCACACGCTCAGCCTCGTGAGATCCGCTGCCTTTCCCTCCTTGAAGTCAATTGACCACTTCTTCTTTTTGCACCTGAAACATTCATGTTTCAGGGCACCAGGTCCGTTTTTCCCCTTCTGGGGTCCAGGTGGGACGTCACGGACTCCTGCCTTTTTCCCTCTTACACCTGATCTAGTAGCCTGACTACCAGATCTTCTGGTGCTCACTGTCTGAGCACCTGCACAGGGTTGTTGTGCATCGGCAAGGGTGGGAGATTGGGGCTCTCCCAAGCCACAGGGGTGTGAGTTTTCCATAGAATATTTAGATTTTCCAACACTACTATCTCCCCCGCCACCATGGATGGCAACCAGGGCAAGGTATATGGGTCTCATAAGTACAGAGACCCACCTCAGGGAGTATAGGAGTGAGGGTTGCCTCCGCAGCGGTCAGAACGACGGTTTCCCCCCAAGGCAAGACCTCTCACCTTGAGGGGGAGGCAATATGCCTCCACCCCCATTCTTTTCCACTGGTTTAGCTCGATAACGATTGTATCAAATCAATATTCAGTTCAGATCAAGGAGTTTGCAGGGTCGTTATAAGGATTTAAAATCAGAGTTACCTTCTCTTAGCCTTCCTCTTTAGATTTGTGAGACTTACATGGCTAGGGGTGGTTTTATATCGGAGTTTTCCTTCACCTAGCCTTTCCTCAATTGGTGGGAACTACAAGGCAGCAGGCGGTGTTTAGTCAGAGTTTCCTTCTCCTAGCCTTTCCAATAATAGGTGGGCCCTACAAGGCAGCAGGCGCTTTTTGTCAGAGTTTGTCCTCTCTTAGGACACCCAGCCATTACAGCCAGGGCCTCTCGCTTAACGGCCGCTATGCCGGATAACGTATCTCCGTGGACTCACGACTGCTATCATTACCGGACAGTACGGTCCGCCACTGCTTATTCAGTATATTCGCAGCTAGCCTGCATATCTGCAGGCCGTTCGGCTATCCGCCACCTGCCGAGGCGCTCCACAGTAGTTGTCAGCTACCCACATTCCGTCTTATGAATAAGAAAGCTTAAAGTTACCTTAAAACTAAACTTATTCTAAGACTTCCAGCAGCCTGTTTTCACAAGTAGGAGGCACATCAGGCAAGTAGAGAGGCACATATCAGGCAAGTAGAGAGGCACATATCAGGCAAGTAGAGAGGCACATCAGGCAAGTAGAGAGGCACATATCAGGCAAGTAGAGAGGCACATATCAGGCAAGTAGAGAGGCACATCAGGCAAGTAGAGAGGCACATCAGGCAAGTAGAGAGGCACATCAGGCAAGTAGAGAGGCACATATCAGGCAAGTAGAGAGGCACATCAGGCAAGTAGAGAGGTACATCAGGCAAGTAGAGAGGCACATCAGGCGAGAAGAAAGGCACATCAGGCAAGTAGGGAGGTACATCAGGTAAGTAGAGAGGCACATCAGGGAAGTAGAGAGGCACATCAGGCAAGTAGAGAGGCACATCAGGCAAGTAGAGAGGCACATCAGGCAAGTAGAGAGGCACATCAGGCAAGTAGAGAGGCACATCAGGCAAGTAGAGAGGCACATCAGGCAAGTAGAGAGGCATATCAGGGAAGTAGAGAGGCATATCAGGGAAGTAGAGAGGCATATCAGGGAAGTAGAGAGGCATATCAGGGAAGTAGAGAGGCACATCAGGCAAGTAGAGAGGCACATTAGGCAAGTCATAACTTATAGTTCATAATATTATAAAATTAGTGAACTGAGAAAGAATTATTACATATGCACTTTTCTTTACTTATGCATTTAATTGGTTCATTTCATCAAAATATGTTAAAACTATACATAATAACTTTGTAATATATTAGTGAATAAGCTTGAGTTAGTTACTAAATTAACTAAAAATAAAGAAAAGTTTTCCATAAAATTACATGCTATTACATGCGAGAAAGCGCAGCACATTCTCTAGATTGTGCAAAATGGTCAAATTGCGCGGAACATAATTTTAAATTCACTTTGTAAGTCTTTAATGAACTATTTATAACTTCTGTCATTAAATTTATATACTTTTTGTCTATGATATGATTATAATATAATCGTCTTTATTCGATTAATAATTTCGATTAAATCTGAGGGCACGGACCAAAGTTTTGAAGTTGAATTACACAAATATTGATGTCATTGAGAACACGTTATTCTTAACGGGTAAGTACACTAGTATTTATATAATTAATCATAATTGCAAATCATAAACACCTGACGGAGCGACCTGTGTCATACACCTCACCCATTGCGTCACTCTGGGCACTGAAAAAATATTAGTTGCAAGATCCATTTTTAGACAGTCCTGGTTTTCACATTATACTAGGGACAGCGAGCTGTTCAATGATACCAGGATGGTCTTGTATATGATTTGCAATGATGAATTATTATATTAACATTGTATTAAATTTATTGGGGACAATTCTACAGATTTTCAAACATATATGTATTATTTTGAATTTATTTCAATGTGGTATCATGATTGCTAAAGAGAGCGATAAAAATTATACAAATTGAACATCTTATGATAAAATAAATGATCTTCAAAATGCAGTTGAATATATTTAAAGAATATCTTCTGTAACTATACTACCACATGTTGAGAGGAAAAGCGTCCTCCCAAGTTATTATTATAGACGTAGTATTATACACAGCAGTCACATAACCCCAAAATTAGTTGCACCCAAAGTGTCCTCCCAATATGGATTATAATGTTAGCCACTGGCTCACCACTTGGAGGCTATTTACTGATCAATATTGAAAATCGACCATTTTGTACAAAATTTAATGTCTTAGCACAGTGTAGCATAGATACGTTTCATTGATCAATATATTCGGAGAGTAAATATTTTTGAGGGTTTTTTTGTTTTAGTATCATTCATTGTGGATCATTCACAGAGAAAAACGTTAAATCATATCTAATGGGTCAACAATTTATGCTTTCAATCAATTTATTAAGTGCGTTGGTTGGACTATATTCATGTTTTCACGTGTGTTAAAACAACTATGATGTGGTGTGTCATCAAACATCAGTTAATTCAATTCACTTTATGGGTTGAATCAACTTACTATGAGAGTTAAAAGTTACTTTTTTGAGAATTTAAAAGTATGTTGAAACAACTATGACAGAGTGTATTGTAGTAACTCACAAAGACAGCTAATCCAATGTATCTGGTGTATGAAATAACTTACTATGCGAGTTGGTGCTACTTTTTTTAAGTTTAAGTGCGAGTCAAAACGACTGTTTTGTTTTAACCCACATCAATTTAACTACTTTTAAGTAGTACCTGAAACTCACCACGTAGGTAGGCGCAAAAATAACCCACTCATATGAGTAAAAACAAATCAAAATTGATTTGACTCAACTAATCCTTTCTCTGTGTGTATTATACTGTAAATATATCTATTCGTGCCACCCCACCTATCATCCCTTAATGCCAGGTCAGTAAACATTAACAATCATGAAGTGTGCAGAAAAACAAACTAGCGGATACAGCAAACTACATGTATTACGGCTATTTCCTGTGAAAGTTTTAAAGTACTCGTCATTTATTTGTTATCATTTTCGCTCAGTTTTTCAAAGTAATCTCCAATTAATTATAAATAAATGAGAATTAGAATTATTATTCCTATCTCCTAATTATTTCATTTTTTTATTTCTGTAAGCATATAATTTAGTAGGTTCTACTAACACAAATAATGGCAACTTTACATTCTATAAGGTATAAATATTAAATAGTGCCATTAAAATGTTATTTCAGAATGCTATTGATTATACACTGATGCAAACACTTGAATATTTAGAACTGTTTTTATCTTTCGAAATGGTGACTGGAGGTTATTTGGGGCAGAAAATCATCTTCATTTCAGCACAAATACCAAAGCATTTTTTGTCTTTAAAGACAAACACAAGGAAATTATTAATTAATATTGTTATTTTATTGCTTTTCATAGATGTATAATTGTATATGATTCAAAATATATATATGAACATGTAGCAGTAACCAATAAAAGTGAGGACGTTTTGTGTTGTCATGTGACAATTAAGTAGCTAAGTATAGAAACAAATTCTCATTATTTTTAATAGTGGGAAGTAATTATCAATTTACTGCAATACCTAAATTTTATCTTCATGGCACTTTAGCAATTCTTTGACACATACAAAAACACAAAATTATCTAAATGAGTAGATTTATAATGTGCCTCATTAAAAACATATATAAATTATAAAATAATTATTATTAATTTACAATTGATTATTAATGTCACAAATTTTCATCACGCATATCGAAGCTACAATGAAATAATTGATATGTTGGTTTGCTGCAGAAGCTACTATTTAAAATGTATTATTTTTTCTAGATAATCAATAATACTCCCCTAGTGGAAACTTAGAAAGAATTAAAGTAACTCAATAATCTAGTATTATAGGAAGTTAGAAGAAGATTATCTATTCAAAGATGGATATTAAGATGTTTGTACATACATGAGTATGTGTTAATTAGTGGGCTAATCGTCATATCGCTCCTGACCACATCGCTAGAAAGTCAAAGTGAGATAACTACCCTACAATTCAGAGCCATTTGTCATCATTCGGTAGCGCAAGATGTTACGGAATTAGCACCTCTGTATTTGAATGTACAACCTTTCAGTACCTTTTGAATTTGCATCCATGCAAAATACTTCATCGAGTGATAACATCGCCTGATACAGCCTATAGGGGCCCTGAGAACGCCGTCAAAATCTTCATCTCCTTGTCTTTCTGAATGTCTTTTTTTTCGGTTGATGAGGACAAACTACCAAATGGAGACGGTAGTAATTAGGCGCCATTGCATGTGCTTTATCTCACAAAATGTACATTAATCAATGCATATATGCACTGATGCAGGCACTTGAAGCATCAGCTCGAGTAAAAAATAGTCAAGAAGTCACTAAATTCAGCAATATCGGCATCGATGTCAATGAGACCAAACACGTTTGATATGTGCACTGTGCAATGTGCATGTGTGGACTCTGGTTGTATGTTTTGTGTGTGTAGATTTGAAGTGTTATTTGTCTGTGAATAGGCGAATGATTTGAGAATAATTCAAATCATTCACGGTATATCAAATTCAAAAATATAGCTCAAATAAAATGATAAGTAAAGTTATGAACATTAGAGGTCCTCTCCAGGCTCTGGGAAAAAATGATAATATTATGATATTATTATAGAACTATATAAGGTCTAGGATCATTAATCTGTAGACCGCATACAATTTGGTTCAGTATATATTTTTATATGTTGGTAATGATTTTAATACTCTTTATGTATGAACTGCACAAAGCATTAATCTGACGCTGAAGAAAAAGATTGTACACTCTTTGTTTTGATTTCCAAGTGAAATTTATAAACAAATGATTCAAGTTCGGTCTTCGTGAAGATTTAATTTTTTTCTTGGAGTATTTAGACGTTTCTAAAATCGGTTTCTCCAATTTTATACCTTAACAGGAATATTTTATATTGCATTGATTATAGGAACCTACCTAGTTGACATTAAATACAAATGGTGTACATTCATTTTTTTTGGACTGAAAATGAGCAAGTCGGAAGTAAAACGGCTACTGTAGAGTTTTGTTTATAAAAATTTTAAAACTTATAAATAAACATATATTTTATTTGCAATAAATAATAAGAAACATTAGCCTTATTGATTAGAGCAAAAAAATTACCTGGAGAGTACCTTTAAAGTTTACCTCATTTTCATGTTACGTGCGACAGGATTGAGTCGGCAATATCGGCATGTAATACTCATACTAATATTTTAAATTCATTGTATTTCAATATTTTTATATGATTTCCACTGTCAGAACACTAAATTATAGAGGGATATTTTTCAGCATTTTTAAATGTAATATATTAGATGCAGTCTTAGCTAAAAGAAAATTTTCAAATATATTTGTTCAAAGAAAATATTTTCACCATAGACTACTTTAAAAAAATTGACAGTACGATTTTCGTTTCAAGAAAAAATGAAGCTGTTTTCGTTTGAAGAAAAATAATACTATACTATTCTCGTTTCATTGAATGAAATTAGCAATATACATATATTACGAAGTTTATAAGTGAAAACGAGTTAATCCATTTCTCGAAAACACTCCACGAAAAGAAATAATTATTGAAACAATCAAACAAATCAACCGTCGATGGTCTTTCGTCACGCTTTGTAATGTGATAATTTTAATCTTTTATATCACTTTTTGATGGTTAATCTTTCCCCGTATTTACAGTTACCTAGACCATTAAAAAGAATGGGAAACTATTTACTTCACTCTTCTTCCACTTCAATTCAGATTTCATGACGTAACAGTTAATGAGAAACGAGATTTGAAATAAGGAACAATTGCAATGGAATAATTGTGTGAGCAACTGACAAAATGGAACCTATAGCCAATCTACAAGGTACCTTTATCCAATCTAGGTACCTATAGTCAATCTAGGTACCTATAGTTAATCTAGGTACCTACCTTTAGCCAATCAATAAGGTACCTTTATCCAATCTAGGTACCTATAGTCAATCTAGGTACCTACCTTTAGTCAATCAATAAGGTACACTTATATCCAATC
This sequence comes from Caprella mutica, assembly GCA_947561585.1. Classification (NCBI taxonomy): domain Eukaryota; kingdom Metazoa; phylum Arthropoda; class Malacostraca; order Amphipoda; family Caprellidae; genus Caprella; species Caprella mutica. Next base: position 15,118 of record CANNZV010002260.1, read on the forward strand.
TAGGTACCTATAGCCAATCTAGGTACCTACCTTTAGTCAATCTATAAGGTACCTTTATTCAATCTAGGTACCTATAGTCAATCTAGGTACCTACCTTTAGCCAATCTATAAGGTACCTTTATTCAATCTAGGTACCTATAGTCAATCTATAAGGTTTTACCCAATTTAGGTACCTATAGCCAATCTAGGTACCTATAGTCAATCTATAAGGTTTTACCCAATTTAGGTACCTTTAGCCAATCTATAAGGTACCTTTATCCAATCTAGGTACCTATAGCCAATCTAGGTACCTACCTTTAGCCAATCTATAAGGTACCTTTATTCAATCTAGGTACCTATAGTCAATCTATAAGGTTTTACCCAATTTAGGTACCTATAGCCAATCTAGGTACCTATAGTCAATCTATAAGGTTTTACCCAATTTAGGTACCTTTATCCAATCTAGGTACCTATAGCCAATCTAGGTACTTTTAGTCAATCTATGTACCTAACCAATCTAGATACCTATAATAGCCAATCTAAGAACTTATAGCCAATCTAGGTATCTATATTTTCAATCTAAGTACCTATAGTGAAATTAATCTAGGTACCTTCAGCCAATCTAGGTATCTATGGCCAATCTAGGTACCGATAGCCAATCTAGGTACCTATATATAGCCAATCTAGATACCTATATCAAATCTAGGTACCTAAAGCCAGTCTAGGTTCCTAATGCCAATCTATAGGTACCTATAGTCAGTCTAGGTGCCTATAGTCAGTCTAGGTACCTATAGCAAATCTAGGTACCTATAGTCAGTCTAGGTACCTATAGCCAATCTCGGTACCTATAGCCAATCTAGATACCTATAACAAATCTAGGTACCTATAGTCAGTCTGGTTCTAGGTAAATTGCTCGAAAACAATTGCTCGAAAGACAATTGCTCGAAAACAATTGCTCGAAAAACAATTGCTCGAATGAACAATTGCTCGAAAGAACAATTGCTCGAAAGACAATTGCTCGAAAAACAATTGCTCGAACGAACAATTGATCGAATGAACAATTGCTCGAATTATCAAATTGCTCGAATTATAAAATTGCACAGTTTTCGATTTTATTTACGTCAGTTATTCATGAAGTGGAGCTGCACCTAACAATGTTTGTTTCTTTTTAGTAATTGATCATTAATCATTCTATAAATGATTATAATTATTCTATAATTATTCTATAATTCTATAATTGATTTTAATTATTACTCATTCTGCATAATCTTTTCTTAGACCGTTTGTGTCATCTCGTATGTAACATGTGAATTGGAATCATGTGGTGAATCAGTACTATTCATGTTTTTTTTTATCATAAAACCCGAAAAAATTTGTAGATTAATAAAAACTCTGCCATAACTTTGAGTTATTTCACCTATTGAGGTACCACATACGTATAGGCTAGTAATAAATTAATCAACAAATTTTTCGGGTTTTATGATAAAAAAAACATGAATAGTAGGGATTCACCACATGATTCCAATTCACATGTTACATACGAGATCACACAAACGGTCTAAAAAAAGATTATGCAGAATGAGTAATAATTAAAATCAATTATAGAATGATTAATGATCAATTACTAAAAAGAAACAAACATTGTTAAGTGCAGCTCCACTTCATGAAAAACTGACTTCAATAAAATCGAAAACTGTGCAATTTTATAATTCGAGCAATTTTTTTTAATTCGAGCAATTTGATAATTCGAGCAATTGTTCATTCGATCAATTGTTCGTTCGAGCAATTGTTTTTCGAGCAATTGTCTTTCGAGCAATTGTTCTTTCGAGCAATTGTTCATTCGAGCAATTGTTTTTCGAGCAATTGTTTTCGAGCAATTGTCTTTCGAGCAATTGTTTTCGAGCAATTTACCGGCTACCAGTCAGTCTAGGTACCTATAGTCAGTCTAGGTACCTATAGTCAGTCTAGTTACCTATAGTCAGTCTAGGTACCTATAGGCAGTCTAGGTACATATAGTCAGTCTGGGTGCCTATAGTCAGTCTAGGTACATATAGTCAGTCTAGGTACCTATAGTCAGTCTAGGTACAAATAGTCAGTCTAGATACCTATAGTCAGTGTATGTACCTATAGTCAGTCTAGGTACCTATAGTCAGTGTAGGTACCTATAGTCAGTCTAGGTACCTATAGTCAGTCAAGGTACCTATAGTCAGTCTATTTACCGATAGTCAGTCTAGGTACCTATAGTCAGTCTAGGTACCTATAGTCAGTGTAGGTACCTATAGTCAGTCTAGGTACATATAGTCAGTCTGGGTGCCTATAGTCAGTCTAGGTACATATAGTCAGTCTAGGTACCTATAGTCAGTCTAGGTACAAATAGTCAGTCTAGATACCTATAGTCAGTGTATGTACCTATAGTCAGTCTAGGTACCTATAGTCAGTCTAGGTACCTATAGTCAGTGTAGGTACCTATAGTCAGTCTAGGTACCTATAGTCAGTCAAGGTACCTATAGTCAGTCTATTTACCGATAGTCAGTCTAGGTACCTATAGTCAGTCTAGGTACATATAGTCAGTCTAGGTACTTATATTCAGTCTAGGTACCTAGAGTCAGTCTTGGTGCCTATAGCCAATCTAGGTACTTATTGTCAGTCTAGGTACTTATATTCAGTCTAGGTACCTAGAGTCAGTCTGGGTGCCTATAGTCAGTCTAGGTACTTATAGTCAGTCTAGGTACTTATAGTCAGTCTAGGTACTTATAGTCAGTCTAGGTACATAGTCAGTTACTTGAGAATTGACACTAGGCTTTCAGATTTTAATGGGATTATAAACAAATTGTTTATTCTTTATTTCCATAATTACCTTCACAGATTGCGGAAAGCTATACTTTAGGCGACACATATTTATTTATCATCTTCTTACAAACATAATTCAAAAAGTCTTAGACCAAATTGCTTGGAATTTGGTTAAACGATTCGTCGATGTCCAGGAACCATCTGGTTTAATTTTGGGATTGATCCGGTCAAAGGTCAAGGTCATTTATAACTTAATAATATTTCAACTAAGTTGCCTGGAATTTGGTTGTACGATTAATCAATATCCAGGAACGATTTAGCTTGTTTTTGGGAGTGATCGGGTCAAAGGTCAAGGTCATTTATAACTAAATAGCTCAAAAGGTATCCAACCAATTTGCCTGAAATTTGGTGGAGCGATTGTTCATTATCTAGGAACCAGTTTATTAGAGTTTTGGATCGATCAGGTGCACAAGTTGAATGAAGGCACAAGTTTAAATTTCAAGAAGTTAGGGTCGCTCATGTCGCAAGAAAACAGTATACAGACAAAATCAATTTTTTCAGCAAAGTTAAACTGGCAATTTCTTTTTTGTACTTAAACACTTTTCTCCATATTGTCAATATTTTATAAAAGGAATATTGATATGACTATTCTTAAAACCTAGAAATAAATCTATTTTTATTAATGGGGATTTTGTAAAATAAAGATATTTTTAATGTTCGAACTTACTTTATTGTCAGTTTTCTGACCATTTGCACTACCCATCAATTAAGTCGTTGTTATATTCACAAAACTGAATAAGACTTTATGAAAATTTAACTGTGGATGTAGAATGGTTAAACAAACAAAATGATAGTTGTTGTTGAAATTTACGTTTTTAAATTTGGGTAGACTTTTTTATGCCCCCCCCCCCCCTGTATATTAGTAGCTATAGCCAATCTAGGAACCTAGCCACTAGGTACATTTAGCTAATGTAGGTGCCTAGCCTAAATCAACCTACCATAGCTGAAGTCGGTTTAGTTACATACCAATAGCCAGCCTGGGCATCTACCCGAAGAGTACCTACCTATATTCAGTCTGGTTACTGTAACAAATTGTACCTAGAACCAATCAAGGTACCTAGACAAATGACACCTTTGACCAGTCTAGTTACGTAGCAAAATGGACCTTTGACCTACATTTCAAACTGTAGTACATACATCACAATCAACACTAATTCAGAATGCTATTGGATTTTTCATATAACAAATGTGAATCTAACCTAAGAATATAATTATGGCTAAGATGATTTTCACTTTATTATCATCCAATTCTTATTCTTCCCAAAGAACATTTCTCTTCAAAAACTCTTCACACAATTGACTGCATTCATCAGTCATGTGTAAGTCATAAGACTGACATCAGAATAGTCACAACACCCCATCTGTCACTAGTTTAGAGCATTGTTGCTGCAACTCACCCTCTCCCCCTTCTCAGTTCATAAACATACCGACCAGTGGCTCCGGCAGAAAGGTTTTCTTAGTAATATATGCAATTTCATGAGTACTTCGATTCACTATTAGATGATTAAATTGAAAAGCCCTTTTAATGAAAAAATACAGAGGAGGGTTCAAATCATTTGGTCAAACATTAGGAAACTTCAATTTGAATTCATCTCATACATGGTAGAAATTCACAGGAAAGTGAATACCTGAAATTATGATACCTACGGTTGGATAATAAAAACTTCAATTTCTACTATTTCAAACATAGCTGATATTTTGAAACCTAAATTTAGAGCAGGTTATGAAAGTTACCTTCAAAATGAATCCATTCAATATCATAATTTTATTTTTCCCCACATTGCACATGCAATGTGGGGCATGTTCAATGATCTATTTACCTGAACAGTAATCATAGTTAGAGTGAGATGGCAGTGCACTAAAACTCTTAAAACAAAGAAAAAGAATTCTCTCAGTTTCACGATAACAAAATATTATTGAAGTTAAGCCAAACAATGTCGCTTTTTCTGTGTCTAAGAATTCTTATTAGAAAATGTTCTATGACAAACTGCAATTAATATTTATGAATGTACAAACGTTAATTACAGCGATCATAGTCACAGTGTTAGGCAAAAATAAAACAATATTGTTTAAATAATTTAATGAAGTAAGTAATTAAATTAAAAGCTTTGATTTTATATCAATACACAGGTAAATCCCTTACAGCGGACGATTTTGATCGGGCACCTCATATACAGAGAACAAAAATTGTTCGTTCTACTGGACTGCAGTTCGCAACAACGACCTCTTTAAATCATATGGTTTAAAATATCTTTTATCCGTCTACCAAGTTTCTAGTCAAACTATTATTATATTCAAAGGTTTTACAATTTGAAAAATTACAATCAACACTTCAATCTATTGCTTTCAGATTATAAGTATTTTGATCTAGTCACCCTTTCCCTATAAATTTTCTGTGATTAAAAAAAATCTATATCTCATTTATATAAGTAAGTTATATAAATATTATAAGATTTTCTTTAAAATTTACATTCAATAATAATTTGAGATTGTTTACCTTCATTAACGTTTCTTTGAAATGTTGTTAATGAAAACTTGCAAAGTTTTAATCCCCAACTGAAGAAAAAGCTTAGTTTACTATATGCGTCCATTGCTCGGCATAGCAGACACTTTTCCGGTACATGTACTGTCCGTTGTAAGGGATTTACCTGTATAGAGAGAAATCATATTTTACATGAAAATATACTTTTACGTTATAAAATTATATATCAAGCAAAAGAAAAGGGCTTGGTATACAATTGATGATCCCTTACACATTAGATGATATTTCAACATTTTCACATGAGTATTTTGCTGAAACCTCTAGGAAAATTCGGTCTCGGAACTTTCGGTCTGAGGTATAAATATAATTTATCAGTTAGATGTATCGGAAGGCGTTTTACGATTCTACGTTATTATACTTTACCCGAATACATAATTGGGCTTCAGTAGCTACTTAAAAGAGGCTAGGTCAGGATAGGTCAAATCTGAATTTAATAAAGATCATATTAATTCATGAACTATTTTAACTACCACTTCCAGACTACTGTAAGTGTTCGGTAATTTAGTGATTACCCTAATACATTATCATTGATAAATAGACTTGAATTAGATAAATGAAATTTAAACTATCATGAGTGTGATATTGGCCTTCTTCTTCAGTTGAATAATGAAGATAAACTGTCCCATTGTCCACCTCTACGACACAATGGGACAGGTATGGAACATAATTCGACATTCATAGAAATGCCAATGGAAATCAGTTGACCTGATACTTAAAAAAGTTACAAATCTAAATATAAAGTTTTGTTAACATGATTTTGGCGTCCAGTGAATTAGTTAAAAATATATAGTTACCAAACACTGGCTTTTTGTAACTATTTTTTTTTGCTCGAGTTGATGCTTCAAGTGCCTGCATCAGTGCATATATGCATTGATTAATGTACATTTTGTGAGATAAAGCACATGCAATGGCGCCTAATTACTACCGTCTCCATTCGGTAGTTTGTCCTCATCAACCGAAAAAAAGACTTTCAGAAAGACAAGGAGATGAAGATTTTGACGGCGTTCTCAGGGCCCCTATAGGCTGTATCAGGCGATGTTATCACTCGATGAAGTATTTTGCATGGATGCAAATTCAAAAGGTACTGAAAGGTTGTACATTCAAATACAGAGGTGCTAATTCCGTAACATCTTGCGCTACCGAATGATGACAAATGGCACTCAATTGTAGGGTAGTTATCTCACTTTGACTTTCTAGCGATGTGGTCAGGAGCGATATGACGCTTAGCCCACTAATTAACTCATACTCATGTATGTACAAACATCAAAACGGTTTCACTGAGCAGCATGAGATGGGGTATCCGGTAAATTCATCGCATACTAATTCATTGCATGATAAATTCATTGCACGGTAAATTTATCATATGGTAAATTTATCGCACTTAAATAAACTCTTTGCAAATAATTGGATTAGGGTATTTTGGTTAGTGAATCTGTGCTGTTAGTTTACTTTAAATATATGATTGGAATTTTAGTAATAGAGAGTTGAATAAATTTCATATGTATGTCTTACAATTACTATAAAATATACAAGTAATTATTATGTGTGAAATTGATTAATTTATTATTTAAAAGTTATGTAAATTTCTCTCTAATTTAAATTTATAATATTTCTCCAATAACTTATTTGTTCAGCTACTCATAGTTTGAACAACAACTTTCCTGTTACCATATTCACCTCTTTGAAAATATGATCAGCAAAGCCTAATTGCCTCAGTAGATGTGAAGCAGATTTACTAATTATTTAGAGGTATTGCTTACAATTTATCTTTTTAAAAGTAATTAAGATATATTTTTTGTGCAATTGTAACGATAAAATTTATTTTTTGGTATTAAAGGATTGCTTTAGCAACGTATCCATTTACTATTTGTAACGGTATATTGTTTTTTTTTGCCAAAAATCATATCTTATCCTTTTCTATTATTTACCTTTCTATTATTTGTACTATCTACCTTCACATTTATATTCACCCATGATTTACTCTGCGATGAATTTACATGCGATGAATTTACCATGCGATGAATTCACCTTACGATGAAATTACCATGCGATGAATTTGAAATGCGATGAATTTACCGTGCGATGAATTTACCATGCAGTGAATTTACCATGCGATGAATTTACCATGCGATGAATTAACCGTGCGATGAATTTACCATACGATGAATTTACCATGCGATGAAATTACCATGCGATGAATTTACCATGCGATGAATTAACCGTGCGATGAATTTACCATACGATGAATTTACCATGCGATGAAATTACCATGCGATGAATTTAACATGCGATGAATTTAAAATGCAATGAATTTAGCATGCAATGAATTTACCGTGCGATGATTTTACCATACGATGAATTTATCATGCAATGAATTTACCGTGCGATGAATTTACAGCAATGAATTTACCATGTGATGAATTTACTGCAATAAATTTACCATGCGATGAATTTACCATGCGATAAATTTACCATGTATGAATTTACTGCAATAAATTTACCATGCGAAGAATTTACCATGCGAAGAATTTACCGTGCTATGAATTAACACTGATCAATGAGATGCTATTCAAAATAGCAGACTAGTCGTGAATAATCAATATTATTAATAATTGTTGGATATTGAACTGAATGGTCCAATAATTGATAAATTTATTGATACTAATTTACATCTTGCTACAATAATAATTACCTACCAAACTAATATGAGTCTTTCGTTTCAAAAAATTAACAGGGAGAGTAAAATTAAATAATTAAATACTTTTTCCAGTTTTCAAATCAACGTAAAATTACGAAAAAAATGAAATAGAACAATGGTGATTATGAAAAGTTAGAGCATGATAATTTTATGAAATAAATGTAAATTTAGTGAATAAACACCAATTATAATTTATAATTTACACTATCAAATTAGCTTAACTTTACTAAATCGTTGCAATGCTATATATGAACGTCAAAAATTGTTGCACAATGTTAAACATAACTTCACCAAGATGGTTAAGGTGGGGCCATAGAATTAGATTAGGTGTTTTCATTCATTTTCGATCCTACCATAAATATTTTCCTCATTGGGTATTTGATTGAAACCCCCATTGAAACTGAGGCACTATATTCAGTAGAACGTTCCTAGGTTGTGGTAATTTGGAGCATCTTAGCACATATACTCAATGCTTAGCCAATTTACATACACTTTCTCTCCATTATTTGGAAATCAGTGCTTGCATAACAGTTTCTGTTGTAATTGTGCAATTACCTCAACACTAAATTGAATTGTGAGTTCAAATGTAAGTGGCATGACACCAAAAGCATTCGAAAGGCATGACGAATTGAAGGTAATAACGCCTTGATTCGAGCATTGCATTCAACTTATCGGTTTGAGTGACAATGCTGTAGGAAAATTGCATAGAACACCATCAGACAAAAAATAATAGACAAGAAAGGTGAGAGGCTGATTGTTATAAACCTGCTTTTTTGTAAAATATTGTTTTGTTAAGTGTCACTATTCACATTTTATTTTTATGTCCAAGATTACCAGAGAGAATATTATGACGAAGCGTTAGAAGAGTTAATCTGGCTCTTCATTTAATCTTCTATGGACTAAATTAGCATCACTCTTATATGTCTGATAAATTTCTCATAGAACATAAACCTTCTCTATATTAATGAAACCATCTTATGCTCATTATAACATAATCCAAACACTCTACATGCTATGGCGGGTGGAGCATCAATCATACTACTCGGAGAGTATTTAGATAAACGTATAAGGTGGTGCAGTTTAAACAGTCCATTTGACAACTCTATGCATTACTTCAATATTTATCTAAGATAATGTTCAGTAAATAAAACCAATCCGTCACTTCGCTCGAACTGACCTGTTCTTCTAAGGCCTCACTAAGATAATTATACAGTTGGTACTCGTTTAGTGACAGAGTTTGTTCCTTCTCTTCCTTATTAAATGTAGTTGGTACTCTTCTAGTGACAGAATATTACTTAAAATCTGTTACACTAATTATCTCAAATTCATAAGTATAAACTATGGAGGTATATATACAGAACATCAACGCGAAATTGAAATATCAGAAAAATGTTATTTGGTAAATTATTTACATTAAATTCTTAATCATTCAAACAGTTTTTATGAGTTTTCTTCAGAATAAGTAAATCTTCTTTCGACTCGAATTCGCATATAAAACAAATTTTCACCGATGGTCCTATAAAAAACAAATAGCACGCTTCGAAAATGGATAAAAATGCTGAGTAGGACACTTTTAGAGCAAAGAAATAGTGACCACAATCGTCATTTGAGCTCAAGCTGTTGAACTTTAGATTTCGTTGTCGATGTGAGTTTTCTGACATCCTTATTATATACTATCTTGGTAAGGACATAGAAGATTAAGAAAGGAAACCACTCAGTGCTCTATGTGTTCCCACCGAATGTATTTATTCCAGGAGAGTATAAATTTTATTTTTCATGGTTCCATATTGTTGTATGTTATGAAAGGATGTAAAAGGGATGGTTAAGATCCAAATAACAATTCCCAAATATATTGGAATCTCTAAATTATTTGCCTGTTTGATATGTGAAACCATGTTAATATTGTTAGTTAGGTTTTATTTGCTAATGTGTGAAATTCATCCAATCAGAATTGTAATTGGAGTCATTTAAAACAAAAATTATAATATTAGCATAGCTTATTTTTCTTAAATTTTGTACAATCTACATTCTAGCGGAATGAAAACACATTCTTACATAGCGAAAAATCTATGTCAAATTTAGAGCTTGACATCTGAGTATTTTTTGATATAATTGACGAAGAATCCACTAAATCAATTGAATTTAAAATCAAAGTACAATTTTGATTAGTTTTCATTGATAATCCTTGCTTCCATTAATAGTGAAATTAGTATCCATTTAGGTTGTAGAATGGTGTGCCGTTCATCTTGCAACACAAGAGGACTTATGCTCTGGTTCTTAAGAGATCAGAAAATGAGATCAGCACCTAGTCAAATTTGACAATGAGGGATGGAGCTTATTTAACGACAAAAGCTCTAATTAACACTAAAATAAGTGATGTACACCAGACTTCAGAACTTGTTCTAAGGTTCATGCAGCTCTACGTGTAACATGAGCTTTAACTGAAGAATTGCCCAATGACGAGAAAATAATTGCATTCAAGATCGCGATTAGTATATTTGCAGACATTATGATTTACGAATTGTATATTCATTGTGTAGAGGAATTTTAAAATAATATTTTATGCTAGGATGTATCAGAGGTTTGATATTAAAGAACTTGAAAGATTAAATGTGTGAACATTACCCATGTAAAGAGTTTTGACTAACTTTATAGATGTATCAATAAACTTATTAAGAAAAACAGAGTGACGAATGAGCGGCACTACGTGTTGTACCTTTTCTACAGTCATGTCTTTTTTATTCATTTCCTTTGCCTGGTCCCATTATAATTGTAAATTCCTTCAAGTATTCCAATATTTACAAATAAGTAAAACTATTGTCTGTAATTGAAATAGCAAGTTATGGTGGGAGAACAGAAGATTAAAAAAGGAGTCCATGCCTTTCTCTTCTAAGGCCCACCATAACTTTCCTCTAAATATACAAATATTGATAAAGAATACATATGGTTCATTATCTAGTAAAGGAGTGCTGTTAAAATAAATGTGAGACATTATTTCTATTTCCTTTATCAATTACTGGTGCGAGGCATTTCCATTCTGGTGTTCCTAAGTCTCTTCTTATCTTTCGCAGATAGAAAGTTTATTTAACTGTCCTTACTACATCTCCCCTTACACATTGTCTTTGGTTAAACATCTTGTCAAGCTTGTAGAGATGTTGTTACAATGCTCATACCATTTAGAAACACCTTGCAACTATACTGCATGTTAGAGGTAATTCTTAACTTTGGTGGAAGTTATAATATTCACCTGATAAGAAATCAAAACACAATAGGACATTGGGATCTTTCCCATTAGACCACCCCCACCAAATTTGATTTAAGTTATCTTATTTATATGTATTTTTGTCCATAGAATCCAAAAATCCTAACTATTTTTTTGTAAAAGTGATACTTTTTGAGATATGAGGGTTTAAAATTATTTATTTCCTATGTACATATTACTGAAGGATTGAGAACTTTGCAAAAACTCAAGTTTTCATTAAAATTACTCAAACATAATAGATATTTTTTACCCCCCTTCAAAGTCATTAATAAATCATGAACTGTGCAGTACAACATACTAGCGGATACAACAAACTACATTACGGCCATCTTTGACCGAAATTGGCCAAATAAGCGGGAAAACACGAGTTCTTTCAAAGTTCCCAATCCTTCAGTAATACATAGGAAATAAATAACTTCAAACCCTCATATCTCAAAAAGTATTAGTTTCTAGAAAAAAAACGGTTATGATTTTCGGATTCTATTTATAAAATTACATTAGAAAAAATTAATTTATATTAAATTTGGTGGGATGCGTCAAATGGGAAAGATCCAGACATTGTACCTATATCTCAATATTATTAGTACAAAACAACATTCAATACATAGTAGGTACCAATGGTGACCATCGTCCATTGGTTTGAAATAAAAATAATATGCGTTCCTTATTCGCCTATTATTCAATAGATAAATAAATAAATTGTTCAATAAATAAATAAATAAAATGTTCAATAAATAAATAAATAAAATGTTCAATAAATAAATAAATAAATAAATAAAATGTTCAATAAATAAATAAATAAAATATTCAATGAATAAATAAATAAAATGTTCAATAAATAAATAAATAAAATGTTCAATAAATAAATAAATAAAATGTTCAATAAATAAATAAATAAATAAATAAAATGTTCAATAAATAAATAAATAAAATATTCAATGAATAAATAAATAAAATGTTCAATAAATAAATAAATAAATGTTCAATAAATAAATAAATAAAATGTTCAACAAATAAATATTCTATATATGTTACCTCTATATTTTAATACAATTGTTAATGAAAACTTAATTATCTGAGCATATAGTGTGGATTATTTTGAAAAGGTATTACTTAATTCTTTCAATTAATTCATAACATTAAAATAAGATTAAATTAACTCAATGTGTTTTAATATTATGGTCATCTTTTGTATAGCAATGAGTAACGTGTTTCCATATAGGTATAAAATGATACAATTTCTCCTATCTAATTAACATGAGGAATGTAACCATGATACGTAAATATCTTTACTAATCCTACAAGGAGTAGTTGAAATAGTGCTATTCCTACAGGGAGTAGTTGAAATAGTGCTATTCCTACAGGTAGTAGTTGAAATAGTGCTATTCCTACTGGGAGTAGTTGAAATAGTGCTATTCCTACTGGGAGTAGTTGAAATAGTGCTATTCCTACTGGGAGTAGTTGAAATAGTGCTATTCCTACTGGGAGTAGTTGAAATAGTGCTATTCCTACTGGGAGTAGTTGAAATAGTGCTATTCCTACTGGGAGTAGTTGAAATAGTGCTATTCCTACTGGGAGTAGTTGAAATAGTGCTATTCCTACAGGGAGTAGTTGAAATAGTGCTATTCCTACTGGGAGTAGTTGAAATAGTGCTATTCCTACTGGGAGTAGTTGAAATAGTGCTATTCCTACTGGGAGTAGTTGAAATAGTGCTATTCCTACTGGGAGTAGTTGAAATAGGGCTATTCCTACTGGGAGTAGTTGAAATAGTGCTATTCCTACTGGGAGTAGTTGAAATAGTGCTATTCCTACAGGGAGTAGTTGAAATAGTGCTATTCCTACAGGTAGTAGTTGAAATAGTGCTATTCCTACAGGGAGTAGTTGAAATAGTGCTATTCCTACAGGTAGTAGTTGAAATAGTGCTATTCCTACTGGGAGTAGTTGAAATAGTGCTATTCCTACTGGGAGTAGTTGAAATAGTGCTATTCCTACTGGGAGTAGTTGAAATAGTGCTATTCCTACTGGGAGTAGTTGAAATAGTGCTATTCCTACTGGGAGTAGTTGAAATAGTGCTATTCCTACTGGGAGTAGTTGAAATAGTGCTATTCCTACTGGGAGTAGTTGAAATAGTGCTATTCCTACAGGGAGTAGTTGAAATAGTGCTATTCCTACAGGGAGTTCTTGAAATAGAGCTATTCCTACAGGGAGTTCTTGAAATAGTGCTATTCCTACAGGGAGTTCTTGAAATAGTGCTATTCCTACAGGGAGTTCTTGAAATAGTGCTATTCCTACAGGGAGTTCTTGAAATAGTGCTATTCTTACGGGGTATATTATTTCATACTAAACATGATTACTACAGCGTTATTCCTATACGGTGGTTACATAAGTCTTTTAATGATACAAAATTTATTTAAATTACCTACCTATTATTGTTAAAAAAATTATTGTTTTCAAATTTTCGACCGGTTGAACTCTATACAATCAAAATGAAATTAAAATATAAATTTCAAGTAAATTGTGGAAAAAAATAACTGCATTTATTATTTCCGACGGCACTAGTGAATTAGCACTGTCTGATGATTGAGCAGATATTGAAGCTATAGCTTAATTATGTCTCATCTTTTTCATTTAGATTATTATATCTAGTACACTACCTGTTATTCATTCATTGAAAGTTCAATCAATATAATGGCTTTAAGATTATATTCAAAATGCATACATATATAAACATATACAATTAATATGAATAATTTGTCAAATTTTTTATTTTTTACTCTTTAGGGTTGAAACTTTTATATTTTCAATTTTCCTTCACTCGCATTAGAAAATGTCTCTTTTTCCTAGAATAATTAATGATAAAATCTCATGCAAAATATAAGATGTGTCAATTTTTCATGTTTATAACATGATGGATGAGATGCAAACCAAATATTATATACTTCTATTATTGCTTACTTTACTGCATAATTTTGTGTATTCATATTTCTCGTTCGATTTATCATATAAAACTTTTCATATAATTCACATGTTGGATATGTTTTCGCACATTTTTAGATAACGACAGCTGATGCATATCAATCAGCGACAGCATATTATTGTGAGTACTTTAACACAGTGAGTATCCTAATGATGTTCTGGCTATCACAACATGTTCTGAGGAGATGTTTTCAAGCGCTATTTATTGGCACATTCATCTTGTTGTCTATTATGGAGACCTAACCATATATAATTCAGGGTATTTTGCGGACAATGAGTGTATACGCCAGTGGCGCCATAGCAGCTGCGGTGTTTGAAAGTAGAGTGACAGGCTGGTTTGCACAGTGAGTGGGTGCGGTCACGTCAACCTCTTCACAATGGGGATAAGTGACACTGGGACAACTTTAAGGACTCTCCACTACGCCCCCTCTTGTTCAGGGGTCAAGCCCCCTTCTGTTCTGAGGTCACATGCAGTGGAGAATGTTGTCCTAACTTAAGTAGGGTAAATTGGAGTGCACATATTAGAGAAAAATACGATAAGCTCTTTAATAAATTTACTCGGAATGAATAGAAACCTATTTATGTTATATGACAATGGAATAAATTAATTCAGTTGTCAATTCTATTCAACTGAATAATTTGGAGAATTAAATTCTGAAATTTACAAATATAGATAAACATTAAAGATAGAATAGAAAATTTGAACTTAAGTACTAAATATGAAGCATTTCAATTTAAACTTTGTATTACAGATTTCCAATACAAGTTTGAAATTCATTTCCAATCCCTCAACAAGAAAAATAGACGAAATTTAATGAACTTTACAACAAATTGAACGTTATCGAAATTGTGAGAATCAGAATTTTTACACAATTACGTACCTACCCCAGGGAGAAAATTATGGTGGAATCAAAGAAGATTTCTTCGAGAAATTGAGCTTAATCTTCTATAACACCAACATAACTTTCTCTCGGTATTGCCGCATGGAAGATACGTCTAAAATTTTAATGTTGCTATAATGCATACATATTTTTAAGTATTTTGAAATTTAAATATTAAAAATAATAATCAAATTAATTTTCAATATCCTATAATACGTATATATAATAATAAAATGGGACAAATCTTGATATAATAATGATTAAATTTTTTATTTAATTATAATCCAGATGAATAGAATATTAAAATTATAGAAGAAAGGAATAAGTACATGTATGCATAGATGATGTCTTAAACTATAATGAATAGCAATTTAAATAGCATATGCAATCATTCTACATATTAAGTACTCATTATCGATGTGATCTTTGTAGTCCATATGAAAGAAAACATATAAACCCCCAGTTAAAATGAGGTTATCAATTAGTTACTCAATGAATAATCTAAGTGGCAATCAATGTATTCTTCTCGAAGAATGGAAAAAATGTACACGTCCCATAAAAATTGCTAATTTTCCGATAATTTCAGTTGCCTACTTAAGTAATGAAATTCATGGTGGCTTGCCCATAAAGCTAATGATTTATACGATAACCTCAAATAGCAATAAACTTACTACACAATTACTCTAAGTATATAATTCTAAAGTATATAGCAATAGCTCCTCTCTCCCTCATTATAATAGAATGCTGCTCCAGTTGAAAGGATTGAAGTACCTATCCTAAATGACAGTGTTGGATCTTTATTATGCATATCGAGTCGCTGATTAGACTGCCAAGGCAATTCATTAAGCTATGATACTCACTTTAAATTTACAAAACGGTTCTTTGTGCTCAGTAAGGGGCTATCTACATTTTAGGGAGTCAAACCTAACTCTGAGTTGAGAGGTGGACGAAACTGAATGCTAATTTAGCAGAGGGAAGTGATGACAAAAATGGATAGGCTTTTCCACACCTATTATATAAATCCATATTATTATCCATAATCATTTAGGAATATCAATTATATTGTTTTTCTTATTTCAATGGAATAATGAAGACTATAAATATATTTTCTATTTTCAGGTGAAATGTTATTTAATTATATGATCAAAATTTTTTGGATTAATTTAATGAAAATATGTGATACTCTTTACGAAAGATAAATATAGGAAAATTGTGCTGTCAAACATCTGTCAATAAAGTCAATCGAGTGTACACTAGTGAGCCCTTGTCAAATGAATTCAGTCTCTATGAGATACAAAGACAATTGAATCTGCCATCTTAAAGCCTGAATAATGGCGGTAACAGGAGAAAATAACATATCCTGTCTATTTAAGACGTGAACTCCTGACCCCAGCCTTAAATTAAGTTCGCCACACCTCGTAATTGGTCTCCGTAAGTACTCTAATCTCATTCATCGGATACGCACCACGGATACCAGGTATAGGTAGTCTGTCCGAGCTGCTTTCCAGAAATACAAGGATGGGGTGGGGGGTAAGTCTTTCCAGTCTTTGTTCACAAAGTCGCGTGTTTAGGGACAGTATTGCCATAACTCTGTCCGAACACTAGTTTTTATGAGATAAATTTACATTTTCTTTCTTGTACAGATATTCAATATACAGTCTCCGATTAAGAAAGAGTAGATCGAATAGGTGGGGGTGCAATCAATCACCTGCAAAGAGCTTGACCGGGAGGGGACCTTTAAGATTTTATCTCTTCTTCTACTGCAACTTACTGCTGGTTTAATACCCTGGGTGGCGTATGGAAATAAGATCGCGTGGTATCATTCATATATTATGCTCTGATGAAGTCATATAATGACCGTGCAGACTATATCGAGCTTCAAGTCAGATTGTAATAACTAGTGCAATATCAGGAATGATATTGCACTAGATATGATATTATCTCTGGAGATATATCATAAAAGTAGGTATTATGCACATTACTCATTTAGATGAATTTCAATAATTATGATTAAGGTAAATAGCTTTAAATGATCATTTTAGGCACATAGCTTTTAGAAAATTGGGTAATTCATAAAAAAACACAGTGTTCAAAGTTTCCATTTCACTGATAAACTCTTGCAGAATCAATAAAAAATCTCATTGACTAACACTCATTGATTTCCAAAGTTGATTAACAATATTTTTCAAACTATTCATATGGATATAAATCAATGAAAAATCCATATATCAGAGAAATGACATTATACAATTACACATTGTGAACAAATGCATTAATAGGAGAGATTCACTATATACTGATTAGAAATTAAACGTAATGCATGGAGTTGGTAAAAGTTTACATCGTTTGATTTTTTCATTGCAAAAATGTATTTAATTTATCTTAAGATGTTACGATATAATAATGTATAGTGTGATACGATTTAGTAAAACTATTATGATGCTATGAAACCCTTACAATTTTATTAAAACTATTATGATGCTATGAAACCCTTACAATTTTATTAAAACTATTATGATGCTATGAAACCCTTACAATTTTATTAAAACTATTATGATGCTATGAAACCCTTACAATTTTATTAAAACTATTATGATGCTATGAAACCCTTACAATTTTATTAAAACTATTATGATGCTATTAAAACCTTACGATTTTATTAAAACTTTTCTACTAAATCTTTAAAGTAAAGGTTTTTATGTTCATTTGGGGGATACCCCAATTTTCTTTTTTCATTTACGCGATTGCAATTTCTAGGCAAGTGGAATCTTTTGAACCATTTTAGTAGTTAAAAACTTTTCGATCCATTTTAGTTTCGCCCACGCAGTATATTCATTGCATGGTAAATTTATCGAATGGTAAATTTACCGCATAATTTATTTACCATCTAATACGAATTTACCATGCAATGATTTTACCATGCGATGAATTCATTATTCGATGAATTTACCATACGATGAATTACTATGCGATGAATTTTCCATGCGATGAATTACTATGCGATGAATTTACCATACGATGAATTACTATGCGATGAATTTGCCATGCGATGAATTACTATGCGATGAATTTTCCATGCGATGAATCTACCATGCAATGAATTACTATGCGATGAATTTTCCATGGGATGAATTTACCATGCGATGAATTTACCTTGCGATGAAGTTACCGTGCCATAAATTTATCATGCGATGAATTCATCATGTAATAAATTTATCATGCGATGAATTACTATGCGATGAATTTTCCATGCGATGAATTACTATGCGATGAATTACTATGCGATGAATTTACCATACGATGAATTACTATGCGATGAATTTGCCATGCGATGAATTACTATGCGATGAATTTTCCATGCGATGAATCTACCATGCAATGAATTACTATGTGATGAATTTGCCATGCGATGAAGTTACCGTGCCATAAATTTATCATGCGATGAATTTATCATGTAATAAATTTATCATGCGATGAATTACTATGCGATGAATTTTCCATGCGATGAATTACTATGCGATGAATTACTATGCGATGAAAATACCATGCGATGAATTACTATGCGATGAATTTGCCATGCGATGAATTTTCCATGCGATGAATCTACCATGCAATGAATTACTATGCGATGAATTTGCCATGGGATGAATTTACCATGCGATGAATTTACCATGCGATGAATTTACCTTGCGATGAAGTTACCGTGCCATAAATTTATCATGCGATGAATTTATCATGCGATGAATTTACCATGCGATGAATTCACCATGCGATGAATTTATTATGTGATGAATTTACCTTGCGATTAAATTACAATGTGATGAATTTACTCTGATCCATAATTCATCACATATTAAATAGGTACTACCTATACAAAATCTTAAGAATTAGGTCTACGAATAAATCATTTTTTTTATTTAATTGAGCATATTATTTTATTTGCAAAATGAATTCCATTCGGAGTGAAAATTTCAACAATGATCACATATTGAGAAATTTATTATATCGATATTTTATTTTGTTTCATGTTAGCTGTAATCATGTGTAATATAGCATTATTGTTTTTATTATTCCTTTAACGGTCATTGTGTCGCCTTTCAAATAACACCCATTGATGTATTTTTTATTATTTAAAATAATAATTTTTAGAAACTGTAAAATTTATTACCTGAGATTATATCCTCGAAAATGAAAGATAATAATTAGAGAGTTTGAAGCGATTGATCAATAAATATTTTTTTAAACACAAAACATTAATTCCTTACATGATTATCATCTTATATTTTCAAATTTTAATTGATAAAAAAAACGATGATACATTCTCGAAGTTTCATCATTTTCACCCCATTCATAAATCAAACATTTGCAAAAACAAGCAAAAGTCAGTTTGTAATATTTGAAGTTAGTCATAGAATGCGTGATGAATCACACGGCCTATTACACATGAATTATTGCTCTGAGGCTGACTGTCCTGAAAAGAACTTGTGTACACCCCTTGTCTTTAGAAAGTACTCCTATTGGTGTCAAATGTCTGCTAATTTGAATTTGACAAATGGCACGACTTGGACAGGCCATTTGTCAGACAATTGCCAAATACATCCCTGCATGTTCATGTGGACGATAATGTGCATTGAAACAGTAACTAAAATAGAGTTATCCACATCGTTAGAGGATAAAACTAATCTGAAATATACAATAGAGTGCTCCATAGTTTCACAGGTGGAATGTATTTGAGGTAAGACAGTGTATTAACTTATTTATTCTTGTGTAAACTTGTGAGTTATGATCATATTAAAATAGTCAAGTTTAAAAGATTAGTTGACATGTAAACCTATTCTAGGTATATTCATATTAAATTAAAAGAAAATTACGGAAATAAGCCTCATTAAAATATTATTGGCAGTGAACGTGATTTCGTATATTTTTATAAAAGTGTAGAATTTCTTGTACAAATCTTGTACAAAAAGATATAAATCAAAAGGAAAAATTACGAAACCAGTAAATAATGGTTATTATTCAATTAAATGCTCATGATTGTTTCAAATTGTTCATAATTCTAACCGAAATTTCAACCGACATTTTAAACTGAAGGTTGGAAATAAATCATATTTATTTTCATATCACCTATATATAGAGATTTATATTTCACAATGTGGATAAAGTTCAAAAAGTGAGTCTATAGGTTCATTAAGACCTAAACATTTTGAAGATATTTTAGACCTATGCTTTCATTTAAATACTAAGACCATTCACCACACAAGCGAGATATCAATATATAACTCTGTAAAGGAAAATAGTTAATATATTCGTGCAGTATTGAGCCAGCAGGAAAGTCGCATAGAATCCTAGAGCAATATATTCAAGCCATAAGAATACAAACAAAAACTTTATGTAGGTTGGAAAATGAATGCAAAGATCCGGGAGTGCGCTCGGATTTATGTATAAAAGACACAGCCAAAAGTACCTTGATGCTGCTATCTTCTTTAGTGTCTATCATATATTATAGTAGCGGACTTTAGAGGAGTATTAGGCTTTAAAATGGGCTTTGATTGGAATATATATAGGAAGCAAAATACAAGTAATAATGAGCTGTATTTATTGAGGTAAATGTAGATGTCATTTATATTTAAAAGATGGTTAATGGCTGAAAGGAGTTCATACTGCGATAATGAGAAAATTCTTGATTTTTTAAATTTTTAATTTCGTTATTCTATTTCCTTCAGAATATTTCAATGAATAGCATATGATAAATTTCTGTAGGAAATGTATTTTTAGTACTTTGAGTAAAATAATATTGAAAAAAATACCACTGTTCCAGATCTGTAGGATAAACATTATACTTATATTTCCAGCTTAACTATTATATGAATCTTTACCCAAACTAAGAAGTAGAACTGGAAAGATAAATTCATGCAATAATAATATTTCATTTCTCTCTTATATCGTATAGTACTGTCTGTTCAAAAAATCACATAAGATTAGATTGTGTAAGTTAGACATATACAAATGGTTCATATAACTATAATATTGCAGTCTCAATATGCCAATAGCATTAATAAAAAGCTACCCGCAGTGATTTGAGGCGTAAGTCATTCATTGAATGGTCAGTAAATCATTCGAAATCTCATAGCACTTTGAAGCACCAGTCACATCAGTTCCAACAGTAAAGATAGAATGACCAAATGAATCATATTCCTTGACTCCATTATACCTCACTGTCCCTTTTATCAATGACCGTGTGACAACTGCGATAAAGACCAATAATTTGTGTAGAGGATGACACCTATATATGCATCTGACCACCCAAGAGCTAGGGGTAAACCCACTACCAACTTTATGATGGGGCCTTAGAAGATAAACTATTGACTCCTCATATTATCCTCGATAGCCCCTCAGTAGCTTCCTCTTTCGGAGAAGAAATTAGATCAATTCAAAGACGTACAATCTATTAATTCAAATCAATTAATTCAAATGAAATTGTCTAAATCCAAACAACATTGTCAAAATAGTATACTTTAATTTTCTTATGTATTAGTTTTGTTTTATATTTGGTCTAGTTGGATAAAATAATAATCAATCTTAACTCGTTTCTGTTATACTATTTATAATGTTTACTAATTCGGTGAAAAATCGTCTCTACAAATTAAAGCACAATAATATTAATGGATAATACATTAGTATTATAATTTCTTTTCTCAACTATTTGAGGATATAATAAATAGTAGAGTACCTGCTGTTCATCTATTGATAATTCAAATAATGAAATGGGATTCAAATTATACTTACATGCAATTATGCATTTAACGAAATATTTTCTACTGTCAAAAGTTATTTTTATATTAATATTAATATTAGTGTGACTCGTAACCATGGCCAATAATTATTAGTTTTTCCATTTAATAAGTGTTTCTTAAAGTGTGACACACAGACAGACTCACAGACGCGGTTCTTATTACAGTATAGATAATATTCATTATCATTTCTAATATTCATAGCTAAATATGAACATCGTGTTTCATTATGGAAATGTGTTTTGTTATTAATTATTGATAGGTTTATTGCCACACGCCACGTAATTAAATATTTAAGAACAAACACTAGATAAAAATCAACACTGATTTCATCATAGAGCAAAGAGTTCAATAAATCATTGCATAGGAAGGTATACATTTCTATGATGGCATAAGATTTAAATTCAATTAGGCAGGTCGTTCCTCCACTTAAATCTCAACATGCCGTCTCGCTTCAAACAATTCAACAATACTTATTAATTTCACCACCTCCAGCACTGGAAAGAAGCAGCCAAATAATAATTCACTACCTATAAATAAACAATGAGCCATAAATAAAAAGTAACTATAAGTTATGGCCATATTTCAGCTGGTTACTGGATGGACAGATAGGTACTGTTGCAGCGTTGAAGTCGCCTTAACTTTTTGTTTGTTTATCCACTACGATCTGTGGTTGCCGAAGATAAACTTGCCACTTTTATCTGGTCAGACTAAACTAAACCTTATGAAGGGAATCTAAAAAGACCATACGAGTCACCAGTCTATGTTATATAGAGTTTTATCGTAATAACTAAAGTTTGTTTCGGCTGTAGGGTTGCAGCGACTGTTGGTTGCTTATAATAAGCAATCATGTAAACTTTAAGTCAGATGGAAAATAAAATATAGAATAACCATCAGCAATACGTTAGAATTTAAATACCAATATTTATTAATTTTCTTTTGAATAATTTCTTGTTTATATTGTACCGTTGCTATTATTATACCTTTGCATCAAATGATAGAAAATTTTACAAAATGGTGGTTGAAAATTAATATTTAATAGACCAACAGTCTAATATATTATTACATGATTATCAGTTAAATTAATTCGTCCTTTGATAATAAATTCTACAGTTTCAGATGTGAGCTTCAAAAGGAAGAAACCTAATGAGTTTTCTACTTAACCATCGATTTGCACTTGCAAGTTACATTCCATTTTAGGTCTGTCAAGTTAGATAAAAGAGTGAATAAATAATCTGAATATGGGCGACTAGTTTCAGTTGAACAAATGAGCAGCTCTCATACTTTAAAGTGAGACTGTGTACACACTGTCGTGCTCAGTGAGTATCATTAGCCACTTGTACCTGCAAGCCTCCCCACTCAGCTGAAAAGGCGCTACAAAACTAACGAGTGCGTGGCGAAGTACCCTCCGTTTTTGGCGAAAATATCACTTTCGACACTGTAGATAGAATAGGAACAACAGAGTGTTGTACCTTTTGATTGGAGGTTGTCAGAGACTCTCGAAAACTAACAAATCGTACCTAGTGGTAAGATTGGTCTCGATTTGCAAATGTTTGTTACTGTCTCGTGTTGTTAAATGCTCTGCCGAGTGTTCAGGATCAGATAACATTCAAATGAACGACCCCCTTCTAATGGTCTGGAATGGGATGCCTGCTCCAAAAACAGGAATGGTTCCAAAAAGATCTGATTGTATAGGGCGAAAAAAATCCTAACAGGTTCGAGTCATTGAGTTAAACACGTATGAATATTTCTTGGAGGTGAGATAACTTATCAAATGCACGGGTAATAAGATTAAAAGATTTCAAAGTCAACATTCAAGTAGAAAATAGTTCACTTCTGATATTTACTAGAGTGTGAGGAACAAATTGAATTAGGTTTTATATAGCACAGAGGAATAGATTTAAAAGGAATGTTTAATTTGTTTATATACCAACGCTATGAAAGCTATTCATATTTATTTAGGTATGCAAAGGGAAGATTTTGGTAAAAATATATCAAATATGGAAATTCAAAACTGAAATGTAGTTGCAAAATTTAAATAATTGCCAATAAAGTGTAATGTATTTTCTTCTAATATCAACAGTTTTGATTAACGATTATAGAATTACTAAATAGTCTTCCAATTTAAAAACATGAATTACGAAGATAAAGGTGTCTCTATTGATAATAATTCAAGTAAATATAACAGTTAACGGTTTCATTAAAAATATTCATTCTTTTCTAATGGAAAATGCATTGTATTTTTTGTATGTCAAGAATAGTGTGGGTGTGAGTTCCATTGCCATTTGTTTAATATTCTAATAAATAAATAGGTTTATTGAAAGTAATGTATATGTAACCAGTACCTATTTCTGTTGTGAATATAAATTCGTTCCTACTCTAACGAACACAGACTAGTTTATATCAGAACACCTGTTCATAGGTCAAAGTGCCTATAGCTTAGTTGTGACCTTATCAGAGGAAAAGACTTGCTATTTAATTTCACACTATATTTTGCAAATGAGATATCAGTAATATCATTCTATAAATTTAGAGTAGATAAATGATGATTTGGATGAATCAATGACTGTAATAGATAGTTTAAATACACGTAAAATGTAATTGGCAATATAGATATAAAATTATAGCGGGGCCACTGAAGATTAATAGGGACTATATTTAATCTTTTACGGCCCAACCCCACCATAACTTGCTCTCTGGGTAGGTATCAATGTTGCCGAATCTAACTGCTGAAATATAGCTGCAATTGACATTTTTTTCTCATAAGAAACATAACATCATTGGATGCAACAGCCTGGGAACCCTCATACCCAAAGGAGAAAAACTCGGGGGCAGCCCCACCGCAAACCATAAACATTGAGACATCAGGCCAATCCATGACGAGGAAATGTCATTTGTGGTAAATCATACACCGCCATTCAGTTATACGCGTTTCAGTGTGTGAAACTAGTTTGGGACTTTGAGAACACGACAAATGGAGTGTGTCGAATAGCGTGACGGTTACGGCTGGTGGGGATGACGCTTTAAATCGTAGTTCATCGCCATACAAATGGTGATATCCTGATGTGTGCTGACGGTATATGTATCTTCAATTAGATATGGTTACATTAAGTCATAATTAGGTACGCCTTTTCTTTCGAGTGAACTGAGAGCAGTGGTTAAAAAAAGAAAAAAAAAACTTGAGTGCATATTGGCATTTTTTATTGTAATTTGTATAAATTGGGATTTACGTATATTGATTACAATGATGTTACCATCTCCTATCCTAAGAAATTTATGGAGGTGTTGCAGAAGACTAAGTGTTGATCTTACATTGCCCTTCATAACTTTGTTTGTAACTGTACGAAATATGTAGTTCATGAAAGTGGCTAATTTTTCTCAGTAGAAACGTTCTTCCTGGTGATACACTAACCTTGTTCACCGGAGTTCACGGGTGGGAGAGCATCCGATAATTGCCTCTTAATTTGCTCGTAAATTCTCGAGCTGCAACGTGCTTGTTGTTAATTACTGATGGGAGTGGGGGAATGAGAGCAAGGTCACCATTGCTCTCATTCAGCACTCGTGTGTTTTATATTCCACTCTATTAAAAAGTGCTCATTTGAAATAATCATTTAATTGCTATCCTCTAGATATAATAATTTGATGATCCATACCTTGCTGAATAATTACTCTGTGACTTTACATTAATGGAACACACCCAGAGGCGAATTTTCCTCACGAAGAAATAATGATAATTCCCTAAAACAATTCATGCAATAGTAGACAAACAATTTCCTTTCAATTATTGTTTCCTCTTTGTGATATAGGTATTGTAATTAAAACAATCATCGAAGATAGATTAGATGCTGTCTCATGCTGACGCTTACATTCATCATAAAGCATTTCGCTGCATTCTATTATTTATTTGAATTAATGTATAATTATATATAAGTATTAATAATAGCGTGAAGGTATTTTAGTAGTAATCTATTGTTCCTTCGAATGAAGTTATGAAAATGAAATTATTCGAACCGTTCTTTCATGCATTAGTACTATCACTTAGATGACCAGGTAGAAAATTTATTGTATGGTTATTAATGATTAATCAACTTAAAATTCTATAATGGCTCCAGTTTAATTAAGTAGTGTACAATATAAAGTTACATTAATCATGATTAATTAATGTATATTCTGTGTACTATTTTATAATGAGAATTTCATGTTTCATTATAGTAATGGACTTAAAATATATATTTTAGGACCATAGGAATTATAGTCTCAAATTTAAAGCTAATTTAGATTTCAATAATAAACGATAAAAGTTAAGAGCAAGTACGCAATATTTACTCTCAGATGAGACAAAGTCCAGCTCAATACCTAGGGTATGATTGTTGTTGTTCCTATTGTTGTTGGGAATCATTTGTCTGTAACTTCATCTGTACTTTGGTGATTTACTGGATTTGTTTTTCAAATGAAAGAGCATAGTTATATATGACTTTATATTGTGTGGAGAAATTATTAAAGCTTGAATTACTTTTTCATGGATTCGCTTTTAGTGATCTAGATGTCAAGACTTGGGAATGCGTTAAAGTAAAATACATCTCCTTTCACATGTTTCTCCGTTTTTTTTTTTCATAGTCCAGGGGCTCGTTTTTGAATTTAAATCACGATATATAAATGTTATCCACGGTATATAATTGTTTAACAGATTATAAAAGTTGATTACGGTAATACAGTCTCCCACTCCAGAATTAAAATGGTCAAATAAACATTATTACTATCCAATAATTTATTAATTTGTTATAACAAGTATAACCATTCTTCTTAAAATTATGTATCATTCTTGCACACGAAGGAATTAAGTACCCTTACGATTCACCTTCAGAATAATCTCACCAGATGGCAGACTGAACTTCTGCCTCTGGTGATATAGTTCTAATGTTTAGAACTTGAAAAAATGGAATGAAAAATTCGTGAGATATTGTAAATTTTTTTCCATAAAACATTGCAGCTGTGATAAATGTTATGTAAATTAATTAGAAATATAAAGAAGCGATTATTTGACCCTTTAACAGAGTGATAGAACTGACCCTTTAACAGAGTGATAGAACTGACCCTTTAACAGAGTGATAGAACTGACCCTTTAACAGAGTGATAGAACTGACCCTTTAACAGAGTGATAGAACTGACCCTTTAACAGAGTGATAGAACTGACCCTTTAACAGAGTGATAGAACTGACTCTTTAACAGAGTGATAGAACTGACCCTTTAACAGAGTGATAGAACTGACCCTTTAACAGAGTGATAAAACTGACCCTTTAACAGTGTGATAGAACTGACCCTTTAGCAGAGTGATAGAACTGACCCTTTAGCAGAGTGATAGAACTGACCCTTTAGCAGAGTGATAGAACTGACCCTTCAACAGAGTGATAGAACTGACCCTTTAACAGTGTGATAGAACTGACCCTTTAGCAGAGTGATAGAACTGACCCTTTAGCAGAGTGATAGAACTGACCCTTTAGCAGAGTGATAGAACTGACCCTTCAACAGAGTGATAGAACTGACCCTTTAACAGTGTGATAGAACTGACCCTTTAACAGTGTGATAGAACTGACCCTTTAACAGTGTGATAGAACTGACCCTTTAACAGAGTGATAGAAACTGACCCTTTAACAGAGTGATAGAATTGACCCTTTAACAGAGTGATATAACTGACCCTTTAACAGTGTGATAGAACTGACCCTTTAACAGTAGGTAAGAATTTTGAACCATATGGTCGTAGAGTAACTTTCCCGATCTCCACCTCAAGCATATAAATAATAGATGTTTTTATATCACAGCTCAAATCTCCTTTTGTTTGAATTTAACGTTAACTTGTTGTAAATTTTCTTGATTTAAACTATTTAGCAAATCACAATTTCATATCATAAAGAGGAGAATTGATGGTATTAAAAATGCTGTGTTTATTGAATCAGTTTTAAGTTATCAGAGCAACATGTTATAAAAAAGTAACCTCATGAACATCAGATTATAGTGCTAAACAAAAAGTGAAATTAAACACGATAAACACAATGAGCTCTCAGTGAGAAAGTTAGGGTGGGGGAACAGAAGATTGAGAAAAGATCAGTTTAAATCTTCCACAGCACAATCATAATGAAGAGATAGTCATTGTGAGTGACACAGTTCTTGTATCCTGCAGGTTAAGTTATATTGTAGGCTGAACATGAGTTAAAGGGTATCACACTTGATCTTCTAATGCCCACCATATCCTTCTCTGTGGACATGAAAGGTGTTGTGTTGCAGCCATTAATATCAGTCCTGTATCAGTGAGTTAAGGAGCAACTCTGTTGCAGTGTGTCGGTAAAGGTGCTGCGTGCTGTGAAGTCTATTAAAATCTTCAGGAGCCTCTCTGAGCCCATAGATTAATGCTGTAATTTGTCTTTAGGACGAGGCAGCATTTTTCCGCACCTTTCTTGATGTCATTGAGATTAGATGGCCTTAGGCAGCGTCTCGGCTTTTCATTACATGCTTCAATAGTCTCTCAATTACTTAGTTAGTGGATACAAGGCGTGTTTATTTAATACCAGAGTCTGCTTCCAGGCAGTCTCAATTGTCTCCGGTGTTTTTTAAGCCTCTGCATTCTCCATCCATTAAAGTTTATCGGTTCACATTTACTGCAGCTTTTAAAAAAGTATTTTGAGAATGAACGGTGGTGGTGCAATTTTACTTTGCATGAGTTGCCAAAAGTTATTGAGTTCGCAAATAGCTTCATTGAGGTATCCTTTTAATGAAAGACGTGATGATGGATCGTATTTAGATACTGCCTACAAAGTCAAATTGCTATAGTAAGAAAAATTGGTATCATAAAATTTATAACCAACAAGGTCGGTTGCTAGTTCCAGCAGCATTTAGTAACTTCAATCTATATAAAGTGGATAAACTTAAATATAGGAGAAAAATATCAGATAATATCTATAACACATATAGAAAATAATTATTTTACGATTATATGCTATGACATTAATGTTTCATACCATACAGACATACATCTTCAAATCGATTAGGGAATTTCATTTTTAATATCGTGAAAAAATTCAGTATTCCTATAAATCCAAACAATGAATTTTAATTGTTAGCAAACAGTAGTTTGACAATTTGGTACAAAATTTAATGATGATATTCCCATATTTTGCTCATCAAAGAGCTCCTTGAAATATCGTTAAAAAATATAGTTTTCAAATGAACAACTAGTGATTGAATATTGAATGAAACACTATAGTTGACAATATTGTTGATTTAAAACTGGTAATTGTTTGAAATTTATTAGTAATAATTTAGCTATAGTCTGTATGAAAGAAATCAATATTTCTGATTTTTAAAAAATATTTGATTAATTTAATCTAAAATAATTACAATACTATACTGCTTGCAATATTAGAAGAAGCCAATTGTACAACTAAATAATAATTCCAATCCATTAAATAAATATATTTTTTTATTCTTTTCAATTCAAGTTATTTTTTGACAATGATAAAAATAGCAACAATGTACACTATACAAGTTGATATCAGTGCTATCTTAATTATTTTATGTATGCCGTATCTGTCAGGCAATCAGGATACGATTGGCAATGCTAGATCCATTGATTGACGTAAATAGTCAGTTTGCTCAAAGCATCAGACACGAAGGAAGAACTTTCTTGTGAGACTTTTTGAACGTGCGAAACATTGCGCACGTGACTGCCATCTTAAGTGAATATTATTTTCGAAACATTGTTTAGTCTAAATATACCAGGTGGAACAATTATTTACATTTTTTTAAATTATTAACCTATTTCCAAAATTATAACTAGTGAGATACTGTTCGTATTTTCCTCCAGCAACGAATTACTTTGGTATTTATGATCTTTATTTAAACAAAATTCAGCTTCTATTTGAAAATATATGCTTGTCGTTAAAGTCTCTCATTTCAAAGAGAACCTTAATTCGGTCGTACAAACGGACTAAAGCAGGTGTGTGTACGTTCTCACTTTATCGCACAGTATTGTCAAGACGTCGTGTCGCTGATTGACGTCTGGAACATCGCTTCAAGAGTTCGCCACCAGAGGAATGGAAACCTTACACCTCCAGCACTTCACTAGCCAATTGATAGAATCCTAACTCCTCTCGAGTAAAATGCTTTGTAAACATTATTCTGCAGCGTGTTCGTGAAATAGAAAAGTGTATTTGCATACGCTCCATTGATCCGTGAGAATTAGAAATGGCTTAGCATCGTTGTCTGGTACTTTTCGTGAGAGGTTGACGTGTCTGCAACTGTATTGAATTTATGCCTTCTAACAGATGCATCAGCAAAAATAAATTCTATTTTCCTCATTCTATGCAAAGTAATTTAAAGAGAGCATAACCTTGTTTATAGGAACTCTTCAGATGGAAAACTCTCCAACATCAAATTGAGATGAAAAAAATACTTTGCTGTAATTAGAAACGGATTGGAATTATGAATTGGTTTCAGAATTTGTAACGTTGCATATGTTCAAAAATAATGATAAATTCCTTACTTTAGTTTTTACCTGATTCTAATGAATAAATATGCTGACCTTTGGCAACCTCCACTGCTCCATTTCAGTGCTATCAAGTATCCATCAGTGCTCAATATCTGCATTTCCTGATCAGTATTTCCCAATCCTCATCAGTGTCAGATAAGAACAAGTCTTCCCTTCAGTTGTTCGGACAGTTTAATTACTGGGCCAACACGCGCACACATTGCTGGGTAAGTAGATCGCGTGGATTGAGGAGTGGCGTGGAGTACTCTCCTTACAACCATATGGCATTTAGAACTATAAACTCAAACACTAAATGATGCGAGTAATAGTCGAATCTATAGTCTAATATATACTTGTATCGATAACGTCAATGCTTAAATTAATCGATTTCTCTTAATATGTTCACAGTGTATCTTGAATAAATTATTTACCATAATCAGATGGCGATTTAACATTGTTAAATATATAATACGTTCTGAGCATAATGATTATTTATATTTAATTCTTCTTTCCATTAATATTATTTAATATATTAATATAAATTAAGTGTACTCAGAAAATATAGGTAGGAGAAAAGTAGGATAGCCAAAACGAGCAGGTATTAATTTGCTTTTGTTCATATGTATATATTCACAACACTTGTGATTTTGACGTAAGCTTGATGTGTGCTTCAATACAATATTCAATAAATAAATCTTCCTGTAAATCTCACAAATTTCTCCAAAATAAACAGTAATGTGATAAAATCGATTGAGTAGGACTTTTCTATTCTGTATTTGCTCTATGTTTTCTATCCATATCTGTCTTTTATCAGACCATGTGTTGCTGATAACCCAAAATTTTGCAGGTGATTCATGAAGTGCTTCCAAAAAGGATTTGATTGCGCATTATGGCTCTCTTGCAGAGCTAGTCACACATTTTCTACAAAATATGCATCATGGTTATTTTACCTCAAGAAAATTGGATCAAAGTATATCAATTCAAAAGAATTAGCTCAAATTGAATTGACTATAATGATTATTCGTGAAAAAATAACGAGTGTTCTAGGTTTAGAGGCATTTTTAAGGCTGTAATGAGAACAGGTGCAAAAGAGAAGGTAGGCTATGGGTAGAGACATTCACAGGTCTCAGAAGAGGTCACACGGGGTGCCCAGTGCCAAGTACATTCCAGTGTGGCTGTGGCAAGCGAAGAGTGTAGCTGTAACTGAGTTGTGCTCTAGACTCTCCATCTTGGGAGCAGCGCTCAGCTGGATTGATGCAATTGTTAAGACACGGATTTTTCCGATAGAAGTGAAATAAAGGTATATTGTGATTTCACTGGAAATTAAATGGTGTGAATTGTTCATCAACAGTGTTTGATAAAATGAAATATGATCAATTCTACTCAAGTGATTGTGGGTAAAACTGAGGGGAGTGATGAGTCTTTCAGCGATCCTCAAATTGGGGAATACAGCTGTTCAACATCATCATCTTTTAATGATGGTACGAACAGTCGACGTGGGTTGAAGAGATCAATTGATCCCGAAGAAGATGAAGAATTTGACGAACCTGATGATTATCTAGAAGATGATCAATTCAGAGACGTTGAAGATGAAGAGGATGGAAGAGACCTAGATAACGAGGCATCTTGGAATACCGTTAGAGGTTTTCGAAAACAGAGGGGCAATAATCCCTCTTATGTTCTTAGACCTAGGACTGGCATGAGGAAAACTTGGGTAGAAGGAGGTAATCCAAGTCCAAGAGGAGCTCGAAGAGGGAGAGGAAAGTCATCAATCAAATCAAAATATCGCAGGCATACAGCGAATGCAAGGGAACGAGACAGGATGAAAGAAATAAACGTTGCTTTTGCCAATTTACGCGGAGCTCTGCCTGCATTCACCTGTCGAAGAGTGACGTCCATGACTAAAATCAAGACGTTGAAATTAGCTGCGTCTTATATTCGTGCTCTATCAGATCTTCTGAGTGAAACACCATCTGAAGAATCTAAAGCTTTGGCACTACAACTATTTCAAGATCTGCCGGGAGATCAAACAGATTTCATGAACTGCATAACCCAGTCACTGTCTTCAACGACTGGTATGAGTGATCAAACAACTCTTGTATCAGTGACTAGTGGGAAAAATTCAGAAATTAGCTCATCCCCTACTCTCGAAGCTGCTTTAACTAGTGGTTCCAAGAGAACATATAAGAATATGTTTAACAATAATGCAGATTTTGCTAGGTCTTCTCAAGTAAATATATCTGGTTCCCCAATTATCAACTCCACTCCTTCGTCTCCATTGACTCCAAAAAGTTCAAGTTCTCAAATTATGTCATCGACTATAGCATCAACAGACACAATTTCCTCACCAATGCAATGCAACATATTTTCATTCTCTTCATCAGTCACAGGAAATGATTCTTCGCATGCCTTGACCAACTTTCAACCTCAGATAAACTTTTCCTCCAATTCTTCCGCTCGAAATCAAATCTCAACACCATTTCTCTCTTCAAACTTGTCATCACAATTACCAAACAATCCACAATTAACGCGCCAGTTTTCAAGTTCCAGTTTTCCACGACAAACCAATCTTACCAATTCAGCAGTAAAGTTACAAAGAACACAATCAATCCCTGCACAGCCACAGTCCTTTTCTAAAACAATTCCCTTATGTTCCCCCGGTAAATCATTATCTGCAACCAACTTAAGAATCTCATCTGATCATGCTCAGCGAAATTACCAAACACTTGATTCTAATCAGGAAAGTTTCGATTATCCACGACCTCACTGTATCCCAGCTATGTCGGAGTACATGGCCTCTACAAGTTATGGTATTGCAGCTTCAACAGACCAACACAAAATCATTCCAAACAATGTTAGTGCTAAAGTACACGTCCATGAACAAATTCCCCAAATGACAGATGACAGTTATATGAATGTTACAGCCGACATTAACATTGTAAGTGTTGGGTTGAGTAGTGAAGGTGTCAGTAACATCATTCCACAACAATCTAATGTTCATTTAAACCAGAGAGCATCAGAACTACATTTTTCTAATCAGAATAACAGCCTAGTGAGCAGCAACGAGAACTATGCCCCGTCACCCAAAATCCAATTAGAAAATATTGATGCGGTAGAAAGCTCACCTGCTTCCATGACTATGGAAAACTTTCCGCCGTCCAGCTGCACTAACTCATCAAATTATGTTGAGAAAAATACCACCGCCGAAAATAGTAATGAAAATCCGTGGAGTTCTCAGAGTAAAACCCCTGGTAGATTCGCTGCTATGTTAGAAGGGTCTGAATCAGGTGTTGAAGATCAGGATTTAGGTTGGGATGATATTTATTGGGGTTTGGAATGATATTATTTTTTGTTATGATTTAATTATTTATTTAACATTTTATATCTAAATTTGATTTCATCAGTGAAATATAGTTATATGTTAGTAGATCATATTAGATATCATTCACTTAGTAACTCATTAAATGTTAGCATCATTGTTCTGTAGAGTTAATTGTGTTATTCAATGTGATTTCTAGTCATTGATTTTGTGATTCATTCTTGTTATTTATGTTCTGTTTTACATATAAAAAGTTTAGTTTTCCACGTTACAATTTATCATAAATTTATATATCAGATATTAATTAT
Source organism: Caprella mutica (assembly GCA_947561585.1). Taxonomy (NCBI): domain Eukaryota; kingdom Metazoa; phylum Arthropoda; class Malacostraca; order Amphipoda; family Caprellidae; genus Caprella; species Caprella mutica. The sequence goes on from CANNZV010002260.1 coordinate 49,245, forward strand.
ATGTACTATAGTATAATAAATGAGTATTGAGTAGCTATAAAAAAGGTAGGTAAGCCAATTGATGTTAATATTTGAAATGTAATGTGTATATTGAATGAACTTTTAGCAATTGGAACTAATATTTAGTATACGAAAAAATATATATTTGTTTAGGGAAACTTTGTAATTAAAATTTGAATCTGACCATGACACCCTCAGCTACCTATGATCGCAGTTATGACATTTATAAACGATGCTTCCCATTCCATTTGACAATACACTGTCTCAGCCACTAAGGGAGCAGTTTTACCGCCGCGTTTTCACTGCCCTGTTTCCGCTTCTTCTGTTATTCACATTTAAAAGAATCGAAGGCGGTAGTAACGCTAGTATAGTGTGCAAATTTGCTTTCCGTACATTTAAACGTGATAAATTCAGGATGCGTAAATAGGGCAGTGAAAACGTGGCGTTGAAACTGCTAGTATAGTATGGGCCTAAGCAAAGTGTGTCACAGAGTTACTTATTAGACTGTCACTGAAAGTACGTAACTATTTTCTATTGAAGAGATATTTATTTTATTTAACTGAGTTTTTATCCTATTTTTATCATACGGTGTGAAATATTAATATATAAGTTTAATATGTTGAAGATTGAGCATTTCAAATTGATAAATCTATTGATAATTTATATTTCCTTTAAAAAAACATCAAAATGTCCGTAGATTTATTTATTTTCTTCTTGTGTTGACCTTTTTTTTTTATAGATCAATTTTTACTTTATATATATATATATACTAATTTATGTATTTCGAAAATAAAAGCTAATCAGAAATTATATTTATTATGTCATTAGTTAATGAATAAATCAAATATTTGTGATTTGTTAATATTCCCTTAATTGTGTCACGTTACATAGTTATTACCAATGCTAATTATTCGAATTTATTAGATCTGTAAATTACTTTCCTAATGTTAAATATGAACATTGCTATTTCGATAACATTATTTACCTAGGGTTAGGTAAGTACACGATAATTAAAATTTGAAAACTCGATGAACTTAACCTCGATTACACAGCGTATTTCTCTTTCTTCCTCACCACTCTAAGGGTGTGTTTGGCAGACCTTCTCTTACAGTAAGCATTTCTTTACAACACTAACTATATATCATCAGCCAATATGACAAAAAATACAATGTAAATGCCTCTGTAAAGACTGGTTAGCAAGAAGTGGATGATGTGTAATAAGTATAGCTGTGAATTCCATCAAAATACATGTGACTCTAAGTATCCCGAATAGAAAGTTACGATGGAGTCAATGAATATTAGGATCAGTCTTAATTTTGAGAGATCCAAACATAATTTTCACTTTGGACTACAATATCTTCCAGTTTTACAAATTTCTATTAAATATAACCATCAAAGATGAGTTGCTATCCACCGATTCAAATACTTCCTTTTTGTTATCAATTCTCTACATGTATACCCTTCTTGTTATCTTTCTTAAACGACTCCTTTTGATTTATGGGTAGAAAGTGTATTTTTAGGCGCTACTGGCAAACGCATCGCTTGTCGAATTCAGATTGAGTTTGTTAGATAATGATCTGAAGAGATAAATCTTCAGGTTGATTGATAATCAAACTACAATCACCTGTTATCAGAATCTATTAAAGATGAATTTACATATGCTCTTTCTAGCTTAGATATCTGCTCAGTTGAAGAGTGTACATCACTATAAAATGTTATTTAGAACCCATCATTGCGTACACTTGTTGCCTATGAAGCTATTGACTATAGCCAAATTATACACTACAGAGAGACTGAGTTGCACTACTGGTGATATCATTGAACAGAATTTGCATGTTGAATGATGAAAAAATATTATTTCTGCCTTGTCAATCATAGTTATTCCTTGAAAATAATTTTCATATTTGCTTTAGTAAAAGCAATAACTTAAATTTACTTTAGTTTCAATCTTTACTGTTTGCCTAATGAATTCTGAATATGATTATCAATTCGACTTTGAGGTCACAAACTATGTCAAATGCATTTCGTCAACATTCTAGCAAATACTGGTAGAAATTGGAGATTGTAATTCATACTTAGCAATTATTACAATTCAATGAATTGGAAATGTATAGAAAAAGTACGATCCAAAAGAGAATTATGGTAAGTAAAAAGAATTATGACGGGGACCCATATTAAACTTCTATGGCCCCACCATAACTTTCTCTTTGGGTTTTGCAGTTTCAGTTACTTAGAAATGTACCAAGTAGGTTTTTAATCCCGAGCACATTAATTAAAAATATTTTTTTGTCGCCTTGCCCTTTTGTAATCTTTTTATGTCTAGTGACTCTTCTATATCCAGATAAAAAGTTATGTTGGGATCATAGGAGATTTAATAATCTCTCTTAATCTTCGATTACCCCAACATAATCTTTTTTCTTGGTTACAAGTAATGAATTTTGTATGTCAAAGAATATTAATTTTTTGTTTTATCTATAATTTGTTTACCAATAAATTGATATTTATATAGTAACGTTATATCTTAATTTCTTGATTTTCTATACTAAAAATTGTTTATTTTCTAATGCCAATTTTTTGAAGTCATTTCTGTCATCTTCCAATCATGCAGTAAAAAGCATTACCAATTATGAGTATTATAATTATATCATAAAACTGTTAACCCATTGTCTCATTTCCTTCAAACCATTAATTATTTAAGTAAGTTAAGAAATTGAATTAATATTATTATTGAATTAAAATGAAGAAACTAAAGAGAAAATAATGAACTGTTTAAATGGAGAAGTTATGTGAATGATAAGAAACATTTGGAAAAGAAGAAGTCAGAAGATTTAATTTCAGGGTTAGGGCAATATTTGGGCAATATTTGAGCAATATTTGGGCAATATTTGTGCAATATTTGAGCAATATTTGAGCAATATTTGAGCAATATTTGTTTGGAAATTAAGCAACAAATACTGCTATTCGATTAACTAACGTAAAATGACATAAAAATATCAATATTCAAATTTAGACTATTATACGAAATCAAATATAGAAAGAGTAACAATCACACATCATTAATCAGATGTGAAATGTTGATCATTAGTTGACAATGAAAAAAAATCCATGTTGAGACCTACTTTATATATGAATGCACGAACAATGGTAAGAACCATTCATTTACCCAATTATTGCAATGGCGTGCAGGTAAACAGATTAATAGTCAAATCTATCGGAAACTTAATGCTCAGAGATGTTCACACTAATCTTTCACCAATTAAATTCACTCCTTGAATGAATTAAATTAGGGAATTACTTTATCGAACTGTCCAATAAAACTTCAATGAACGACTACCTGAGGTAATAAGAAACTTATCGTAAAATCTAAAGCAATTAGAATCATTTAAATGGCAAACCATTTAGGGAGTTCCTTATCAACATTTCCAAATATCGAAGATATTAAACCAATCATCAGTATTGAAGTTTCTGATCAAACTACAAAAGTTAATTGCTTTTAAGTCTCGTATGACCTAATCTTGAAAATTGCTCGTAACTTTACCCATTTTATGTCAGTCTTACAGAAAATGCATTCTTTACATAACTATAACAATGGCGGTCAGAGAATGAGAAAATTGATTAGACAATCTGTGAATCTATATCTTTCACCGTTAACAGTTCTTCTTTTTATTTCTGTTTGATCAAAGATAGGGTAATGATAGAGCCATATAAGGTTAACCCCTTCGATTAGACTTTTGTTCATCTAAATTTGATATAATATATTCAAATTTCATATTTTTTCATGTCAATTATGAATATCGGACTCAATGACATAGCTTTTTTCATTTTTTAAAATATTTTATTCACTGAAAACAGAAAAATAAAATAATTGAATAATTAAATGTACACAGATGTGGCTATTCTGAAAAAATTATTGTATGCCTGATTAAAACATTATTTGAGAAGAGTTTACTTCATTGTTTGAAAACAATATGTGACGATTATGACCCTGGATGATCTAAAGGGTTAAGTAGGGTCTCTCTGCCATGGCCCCTCCATAACTCTTCTAAGAACAGGTGAGGTTGCGGTGGTAGGTAATTGTCTAAAGCTGCGGTCATAATATAGCCATTCTAACAAATCTAAATTCTATTTGAAGATTAAGAAATCAATCGATGCCATAAGATAAAAATCTTTTATCCATTGGCAATGAGAGTTGAAGACTCTATTACCTCTTAAAGCAAACATATCAAAATCAGATTAGATATGATATTTTAAAAGCAGCAAGAAGCTGCCATTAGCTTTTAACTAAGAGTATTGACAATTACTTGATCAAGAGACTATCGACTTCGAGATAGAATAAAAATCAATAACGATATTTCAATTGTCTATAATCTTCCTATCAATAACGGGTTCAGTGTTACTGCAGATATTATGTTTCGAAGGTTTTAATTATTTCCCACTTCCTCCCGTATTCTGTGATAATTTCTTCCTAATCTTATTATACTCATAATTACGGTTGATGGATGGGAATTTAATGAAGAGAGAGAAAGTTAACTAAAGTCATTTAAAGTCACACATCTATATAGTATATACATGACAGAATTCCGACCCAGATAAATCAATCCATCATGTATACCAACATCGCAATTGAGTGAACTGTCAAAATGAAAAAAATAACTGATTGCAGAGATACTATAAATTAGAAGCTTTATAAATGAACCTAATATATACCATCAATTTTTTTACTAAATTTTGAAATATTAGTGTTGTAAAAATCGAATTTTGATACCTACTTCTAGAAGGTAAAGTTTTCAATGAAGAAATGTAGCATGTGTTGACAAAAAGTTTTTATAGAGTCTCTATTGTTATTGTGGCGACACCTAGCGGTGCCCACTGTTATCCAATGACAAATCGTTTGTAATTCAAAGTAACTCTAATAGAGCAATTGGATATGCTCTAATGCTATTTCATTATTAATTCAATGTTAAGTTGCAGAGCTATTCACTCCTTTAAATTGGACTGTGTGGAACACTCGCAACACAGTGCAGCAGTTGGGCACTACAGCAGTTGGAAGGGAGCCTAAATTAAGGGATCCAGCAAACAAATTCGGTGGAAATTTTCATTTTTCTTTTGCTGAAAGAGGGTCTTTAGGTAGTAGGTTTTTATGTTCATAATATCTTGGGTCTATGATCACTAGAACCCCCACTCGACGGGGACTAATCCAAAGAAAACGGGAAGGAACACTGAAAATATCGGTTCCTACTTTCATTAGAGATTCTGCAAAGATTCTAAAACAGTCTTTGTTTTTGTTCTAACAAATATCCTTTTATATTCTTTTGAAATTTACGAAAGAAAAATCTATAATAAAATCTTCATTTTCCTCAAAAACTAATATCAAAATCGAAAAAGTGACATATAGGGTAAGTTACAAATTATCGGTCAGTACTATATTTTCGGTCATATAAGAAAAAACGATATAAAAGTTATTATTGTTAGACAGTGTTATATAATACTTATGCAAACCTGGGTTTGCAGAATTATTAGATTGCACTGGGTAATAATAATATTAACTTTTATATCGTTTTTTCTATATATCCAACAATTCGTAACTCACCCTACCTTGTATATTGCAAAACTATTCAGAAGAAAACTTTTCTGAAATGTGGGTCGATCTTCTTAAGGTGGTTTGAAAAAACTGGCAAACTATAAAATAGAAACAGACCTCTCTTTATTTACATCAAATTTTAAAAATTGAATTGTTTGTTGTAATAAATTTTACAATATCACTACTTCCAGTAAATAAAAAAATTGGATGATTTTTTCTTTTCTTTTTAGAAAATAATAACATATCATTTCAATTTCAACTCTATCTATACCGCGTTCTCTGGTATATATTCTGATGCCATTTCTTGACATTTTCTTCCTTACTAATGCTATAAAGCATCTCATTAATAGCATTCACAGGTATGTAACTCTGACGAGAACCATGTAGTAAATTCTTTTAATTATCTAGGCGATAAGAAGAGCAGTCACCGACTTCACTTATCTATCTAATTACTTTGTGCAAATCTCATATTTAAAAGCAACCTTTAACCAACTAAAAATAATGAGATCATTAGATGCACTGTTAATTTTAACAGTGACCTCCTATTGCAGTTAAGTTGAAGTTAAATTAATTAATTTAATAGGCATTTAACGTCTGCCTCGTAGAAGGGAAATTATATTAGTACTAACCATCATACTTACGCTTTTTTGCAATTTAGGGTTTGAAAAAAAGATGCTATGTATAAATAAAAGATAAATAGAAGGAATGAATAAATAATGAAAAGGAAAAATATTCATGATTAAAAGGTGGGATAAATATTATAATGATAAAAGTGATATATAGAGTAATAAGATATAAATAAAACATCAAATAAATAAAGGATAAAAATATATAATAATGAAATGATTTTGATTAAAATTATACTCAATAAATGAATTATAAAAAAGTAAGAAAGGCAAATATATGATAAAATGTAGAAAAATAAAAAAATGATCAGAGCAAGCAGTAGCATCTTTAGTACAAACAAAACCCATCTGGTTAACTACAGTCTTCATAGGATATCTAAATATTCTGACAACTGTGGAACCAAAGGCCATATCGTTGATATTAAAAGAAAATTAAATACAAAGGACTCTAAGAAGCAGTCAGAAAGGGATTGGCTCCTTGAACAAAATCACCAACAACAAATGACAATGCTCATGAATAGAGTTAAGATACTTCTTGAATGCAGTTAGTCACCTATCAAGTACTGAACGAAATGGGACACAAGCACCGGTGGTTGCACACACGGATGAAAGAGGAAAATGAAGAGGTGATAGTAAATGAAGTCTACGAGCCTACTTAGCACGAGCTCATATGTAATAAAGAGCATAACAGAGATTAATCAATCTCACCTAAATAGTGGTTTTCCTAAATAGGAGTTCACTGTTAGTTTCGAGGCCGGTATATTTCCCCGTGGAAAGTCCTACCGCGGAGAGTTACACAATGGAAGATTCCTTCATGGAAGATTCCACCATTTGAGAATATATTCGGTATATATTATTGAAGTTACTCATATATTTTAACTTAGATTTAGTGGAATGATGTAATTATATGCATACTTCTAATACAATGATTTAAATAAAGGGCGATCGATGAAATTTACAAAATATAATTTATCTAACAAAATAATATACATGTAGTCATTATAATGGAGAAACAAACGGGACCCAACTTGTATACCATTGTGGCAGTGGAATTTTATTGTTGAATTTACACAATTTTAAACTTTATATTTAATTTAATTATTCAACATTTAAACTTATATAAAAGACTCACTTCAATGAATCGTTTCAGTAGTCTCTATTTTTGTAGGTTAGTCTTATCTTATCCTTTAGGTCTTGAATTAAATAACCTATTATCATCATTTCTGAACTATTTAACTAATAAAATGTTGTCTGTTACCACCATAACTAGGTTTTTTTAATCAGTTTTATTTAATGTTACACTTGTTGTAAATGAAATGCAGTATTATAAGCGGTGGAATCTTCAATTGGGGAATTTTCCAGCCGTGGAATATTCGCAGTGGAATATTCCGTGGTGGAATTATCGAGCGGTGGAATATTCCGTGGTGGAATTTTTCAGTGGGGGAATTTTCAGCGGAGGAGCTTTCTGCGGTGGAATTTTCCGTGGGGGAATTTACCTAGAACCGTTAGTTTCTATAGCATCATTGTACATTGTTAACTAGTGTGCATTGATAGAAATGCAAAAGGGGGGATAATTATAAACAAAACTTCTAATTTTATTTTTATAAGTAAAATATACATAGCGAAAAATAAATGAAAAACATATTCAGTTTGGTACTTCCATTCCATATTCTTACAATATAGATATAAAACCTCAAGGTAGAAACAAACTTTCGAGGTAGGTACGAGCTCATTAAAGGTACAAGGTCTCAAAGTACGTACAGACTCTCAAGGTAGGTACAAGTTCTCAAAGTAGGTACAAGCTCTCAAAGTACATACGGGCTCTCAAAATAGGTACGAGCTCTCAAGGTAGATACAAGGTCTCAATGTAGGTACGAGCATTCGAATTAATATTACAGTTCAAACCCCAACAGACGCCACCCCTTTTCTTTTCCAACTACCACAGACAGCTTCCGGATAGAGCCCCTGAGGACTGGTCCTATAGTTCTTAATTTTCAGTAGACACCCACAATTTCTCTTTAGTAATTAACTCATTTAAATTAACAAAACTAGACTGTTGCCAAATAACATATAATAGTAATTGGTACATACATTTCATTAATGAAACGAGACAATAGTACATATTTTATATATATAAATAGCTTTCAGACCTCTTCATCTTTGAATATTGATACCGAATGGTGACATATCATTAGAATTTATGGCCTACGATTAAGATTAGATGTACACTTCAGCACACCTCCATTGTTCACCACATTGTTTATTTGTCATCCAGAGTTCTGCTGAGATATAATTAGTGGCGGTTGTACTAAGGAGATCAATTTATAGGTGTCAAAATTGCGGTCGATCTAACCATCACTTTTTGCTATTTTCTCCTCAAGAATTCAACAGCAATAAATAACTGCAGCAACTACCTTATTTTCTACTTCTCAAAAAACCTTCGCAATAAATCTACGTTCAGATGTACTGTCGCCCCGATAAGTTTTTGTTCCGCCTCGTCAAAATGTACTGAAGGTACAGAGACTTATCTGTGAAATCTAAAAAGTGATCACATTCCGATGATTAGTAGGGAACATATCAGTGAATATATAACTTGCTATGTTTTATAATTCGTTATGATTATCACAATAATTAATAATATGTTTTTAATGGACTAATATAAATATTGAAACTGAAAGTTAGTCATTGTTATTCCATTTCATCCATTTTATTATATATACAGTGTACACCAGCAGTGATGAAAGGTATGGACTCGATTCAAGATGAGGTTATACTAATATTCTTCATTTTTGTATTATGTTATTGATTAATGTATTTATTGTTTCAAAAATTATACTCTAATTTGTTTCAAAATTCTTATATTCGAAGAAATGTAAATTAAAATTTTGCTCAGAAATAGTGTAGTATGATTTCAATTATATTGAGTTGTATGCATTTTGTAATACATTCAATGTAATGAATCATCACTGTTTTAGCATAGAAAAGCAATGACTACACATCATTATATATACACATCAATATGCCTACACAGAGCAGATATTCTCTGACGCTTCTACTCAATCCTCTTCATTTTATAGTTAACGCGATTTGTCCAATTAGGCAAACCTTAATTTTGCGTGAAAATTCTTCCACAGCGACGCACGTACGTCAAACTAACCTGTTAGAGTTAGGATTTACGACGCGAGGTTAGAGAGTCAAACTCGTATGTTCGACTGTCGAACATTTGGTTCAGATTTAATGGTGATACATTGGACAACTATTGTAGCACCAGAAATAGAAGCTGTTCTAATTATGGTGGATAGGACTGGACACTGAATTTATTACCTCCTTGTTCAGTAGAATAATATGATAAGGTTAGTATTGAACTGGTACTTATTATTTATCTGGCTTAGTTCTTATATCATCGATTGATATCCCGGATATGGCTTCTGCAATTTGAAATTAATGAAATCCTTGTTAAAAAATGACTGGTAAGCCGGTAATGGCGATAAAACTTTTTCCAAATGAGATTCAATGAATATTGTTTCTGAAAATTAAGTAAACTATTTCAATGACCCTTTCTTAAACTTCTATAGAATGTACCGTAACTGACTCAATTGCCACTCTATCAAGCGAGCAGTGAGGTGCGAAACACACTCCTTCAAAAGTTTCACACATTTGGTTAGCTTCGTGTCTTGTGTTTGTCAGTGCAAATATAAACCCAAAGGGAAAGTTATGTTGGTTCAAAGAAGATTAAGTTAAAACTAAACTTATTCTTCTAGGATTCCATCATAGCTTTCTCTCAGTGCATTGGTTCAAATAGGTTGTCGTATTTTAATCATGCCCACAGTTTATTTACTGAGACTCTCATGTGCACAGCAATCAAGTACTGAATATTTCCCAGACGATAAAAAAATTAGACAAATATCCAATCGTAATTCATCATAACTTAGCTATAAACTTATAGTTTATCGTACTTCGTCAAATATTCCCGACGAAAGTGTCCGAAATTAGCTTATTTTATGAAGAGATACGATGGATATTTATCACTCTCGGCTACAATCAGTGTATGATGATTTACTCTACAAGCCCAATGTTGATCTATAGCTATAATAGATGGTAAAATAGAAGAATCAATGAAAACAATGGTGAACATATCAATTCTATCAAATTAAAGGCGGTAGGGTGGTCATTCCAGCTGTCATGGAACTGAAAATAATGTAGTAAATAGTTGCCATATTGGCTTTCACTATCGATCATAATCTCGAGAAGATTATATGCCATAAATAGCTGTTTAACGAGACACCAGTAAATATCGAAAGGTACGTATAGCCTCTCATTTTATCGACATCGATAGTTAGTGAAGCCTATTTATGAAGCTATATGTATATAGGGTTCATCATATAATATCTTATGAATAATATACTATATATATGTTATTATCAATTATTAACTTAAATAGCATTATTTGTATTCAGATTCATAAAAACAGTAGAAAGAATCATTTAATAATTCCATTAAACTAAATTGTAAGAAATGTATTCACAATGTAATCAGAACCTTACCAATAAGCTGATGAATCTTTAGGAGTCTTTCCTTAATTTCTTCATTAAGACATTACGACAATACACATTATAGTCTAATATTACCCATTGTAATGTAGAGATATTCTATATGCCATAAAATGAAATCAATGAAATCAATATCTGTCCTGATGGAGGCTGCAAGTACTTAATTTGAAAGTAGAAATTCTGTGGGTGATCTTATAGGACACATGGTCGTATTGTGAGTCCCTTATATTCCTGATTTATTTTATTATTATAATAATGTTAATTAACATGCAGGTTTTTTCAATTGGTTATAATATGGATGGAGTGGGTAACTTATTTATATTTTAATGTTTCGGGAATGGTTCAAGTTTAACCATTTGCATAATTTTGCCTATTTATATTCTATAGTGATTTTTGTCTTAGCTTAATTACTCCATTCAGTAATAAATAAATATACTAATCAATATTACAAGAGATTATTGGAAAAAAGTATTTATAGTTTTATGCATATTATCAATAGCATCGTTTATTTATTTACATGCAAAACATATAATATCAAGTTTTAGTCTGTAATCATTAGCAATTTATATGTTTTCAAACTGAAGTGGCTTAATTAATATTGAAATATTGGATGGATTCTTTACGTTAACATATAATTGCTTCAATGTAGATTATTCTTATAAAATTACATAATTATTGGATCGCTTAGGTTTGTGAATCACCGTTCATGTAAGATTTATTGACTAAATACTAACCTAACCCAAAGTAAAAGTTATGGTGGGGTTATGGGAGAATAAGTTGGGTCCCGTCCCCTTACTTCAATACCCCGCCATTTACAACTTGTTCATAGGCTTGCAATTCTTATATGTTTACATTATTAGCACTAGAAGTGTAAAAATAGTTATTTGCCAACACATAAGGTGAATTCTTTCAGCTAGTCTGTATTCAAATTATTAATCACTCATTAAATGTGAAATGTGCCCAAATAACCTATATATTTATGTTGGATTTACCCCATTGTGGAGGTAATGGACCATAATTCTGGCCACTCTATGGACCACCCAAACGAAGGAGATAAATAGAAGAGAGTTAAACCATCCAATTTGTAGAGCTAAACTCTCATCATTTTGGATATTCAGACACGAAATTGTAATAAAATCCTCAACATTTGAATAAATTTGTAGGTGTTACGATCCAAGTCCCATATGGATGGTGATAATAAACATCATTTTTATCTCTGAGGAAAGCTCTGACATGACTGTTAGTTTTATGATATTGATTTCTTCATTAGAATTGCATGAGAGAAATATTCAATAGCAGAAAGGCAAGACTCAGACAAAATGTAGTGGTGAACTCATCAAAGATTAGGAAAGAATCAATCGTAACCTGAAAATGACTCCACCATTACTTTCCTTCTGGTAGGGAATACTTTCCTTATTACAGTATAATTTTATACTGAATTTACTACCATTTCATAATTTTCTGCCAAACGAGTGAGAAGGTCACAGAGTTAACTATAAGAGCCATTAAGGGGTCATTAACGTCTCACCAGTGACTGACATGAGTATCTGCCATATCTCTTTGCCATTCAATAACTCAGAGCGTGCCTAACTAAAGCTGTAGAGCGGCGCTAAGTTAAAGCAGCGCCAGCCGCGTGATTGGCAGGGCGGGAAAGAACTGGATCGAGTAAACCCTTAGTGCCCTGAGGCGACATGTATGTCCCTTTTCAATTAATGTATATTTTCGTTAAACGACCGGTTAAACACATGTGTACTCTTCCATATATTAGAGTACATGTGTATGCTTACCTTAGTCACACACAATAGTGATAAAAAATAAGATTTTTTTTAAAGAAAATCCTTTTTTTTCTTTACTTTATATTACCAGAACATCATATAATTTTTTTTCAGGCTCAATTTACTACACAGGGTAAGAATATATGGGAAAGGATCACACATTCATGGCGCTAGTTTGACAGTTGGTTGACTAGATATTGTTATTATATGGCTACCTATTCGTAAGTATCGAAAAGGTAGCATCGAATTTATAAGTTGACGAATAGCATGTGTTACGAATTTGAATTAAATTTAGTAATTTATTTAAACAAACAGTAATATCAAAAAAAAAATAAACACAAGCAAGTTATTGCAAAATTTACAAAAGGTATACACCATCATATTTCAGTTAACACGTATAAGTGAGTAAAAGTTTATCATAATGTATATATTGTATAATGTATATATCTAATTAACATTCCTATTCAAAAGTAAGTTTTGCGAATAAATAAATAGCACATTAACAAAAAAAATATAATAATCTTAGATTACAATATCTTCTAAAAGGTTCTTTCCAGAAAATGTTACTTCTTTTAAGCCTTCTGAGACGTAGAAAGCAAACACAAAAGTGTAAATGTATTTTGTTTCGCCATATCATTAAATGTACACATGTGGTGGAAATCACTTACGAGATAATAACTACGTGTGTGACGGACACTCAAACCAGACGCTAAATCTAGCGGGCTTTAGCGAGTCGTAATTGAATATTTTGGTACTTAATTACACAGACAGAGAGCGTGAGAGAGGGATTAGAGACTTTAAAGGGGAAAACCTCTTAGTTAGAGTTAAAAGAAAAGATATTAGTGTGAATGGTGATATATGGTGCAGGTAAAATAGCAAATAAATACGAAAACTATTCTAGATGTTGATATAATTATTTGTAATTGGCTCATTAATTCCTGCTCTAATTAAGTGTAATTGTAACTAAGAATGTGGTACTGACTTTAATCCACTATTAGAAAATAATAATGTATAAGATTTTGATCAGGAGATGAAATCATTAAAACTTGTGGCTCAAAATATATAAATTTAATTTTTCAAAGAATCATCATTTTGGTGAAATACAATATTCAGTGATAACAAATATGCTACAGTTAGTTTCAGAAAATAATTATACTAAATTTTACCCTAAGTATATGCGCTTGATTTTTAACAACCACATGTATGAGAAACTCAGAGGAATAACTCTCCTAATTACTGTAGATTATTACCTTAAGTGCATCGAAGTCTCCAACTGAAGCTAAAATAAGAAAATTAATTCAAAACATAAAACGACACTTAGTTATCATTATGATAAATATTGAAGGATAATTGATTAATAATAATAATTTGAATAGAATTTTCTTTTTATAGAAAATCGTTACCCAAGAGGCATTTTGTATAAAATTTCTATTTAGATCAAAGTTAAAATTATTCAGTAAAGTACACTCAAGCATTATGAGCAATATGGAACACATTTAAGTTGTGGGAATAACTTTTCCCCAAAATTGACAATGTAACTCAATTGAGCGGTAGAAGATGAGCCCCAAAGATCACGACAAGTCAAAGATCACTATCTGACTTCTCTATCAAGATCCATGCATTCTATTACAATCATCGATATCGCAGTTCTTGCCTGAGATTACCGATAAGAGTTCAGAGTGTTCGTCTCTCACAGAGTTCTTTTCGGTGCAAATCACTGAGCTAACATTAACAGGGGTCACTAATTGTCTTCAGAATCATCCTAATTTGCTCTATCTTACACTCACTGCAAAGAAAAGGAACAAAAAGAGAATTATCTTCCATAGCATCCAGAGTGAGGTCATGGTAACATTTAAACCTCTTCTAGATTAACTATATGGTGAATTGTTAGAGAAAATGGCAGTTTTTATCTTTATCAATTATTATTCTTTTGCATGACGATAGTCAATTGTTTTATAAGGATTCTGGTAAAAATAAATAGTATAGATATTCTACGTAAGCAACCACTTATTATAACTTGAAAAGTTTTACTAAAAAAATGAAAAATCAATCAATTTAACAGTTCATAAACAGTTAGATCGTTAATGGCCAAAATTCAAAAAATTTCTATTCGATAATGATTGGTATATATGGGAAAAAGATGCCAACGTAAGACGACACTAAACATCGTGATGAATAACCAGCCCCATGCAGTCAGCTTGCTGGGTCTTTAGGTGTAAATTGGTCATTATATTAACGTCTGTTCAAAGACCATTCAAAACTTGATATCACAAAGGCCAATAGAAATCTTAAGTACTGGTGTAATTGGAACCCCTGCAAGTTCTTTGATGAGCATAAAAGTCATCCTCTATAATTCAATTGATTATAGACGAGAGTTAAAGTTAGGACAGACTGCAAAGAGAAAATCAACACTAATTTAAAAAAAATACATTTATTGAAGGTTTTTCTATTAGACACTAAGAAAATAGAGATGTATTTTATTTTAAGAATATTACATCTCCATTGATGTAAGATTATTAAATAGATCATGAATTGACAATTTGTTTTCATATTACTGTTTTATTGTAGCTTATATCCAAGAGTTTGAATTTATAATAATGACCTAAATTATCTGCTTTGAGTTTTGTTGCTCCTTTAAGGTTTATTAAACTGTCCAGAGAATATTTCAGGTAAGTTTCCATTCTTTTGTCCCGTGTACATTCATCTCCAGTCATCTGCTGTGCTGAAGACTCTTCCACAGAATTTAACGCTCGTAAGCTTAATGACAAGTCCATTATATTTTCCGCGTGATTTTGGCAGTAAATTTCTCAGATTTTCATATGGCAACAATAAAAAGGTGGAGAAAGCGTCAATAAATTGCAGTGTGTGCGATGTTGACAGTTGGTACTTTATTACTCTTAGATGTTGTTTAATCGTTGCTCCATGTGCCTAAAAGTTCAGCTATATATGCTAAAATCGAAATATTTTCTCATGCTGCAAATTTATGGTTGATTCTAAATTATCTACGCAGTAATTTTTCAAGACTTCATGTTTTCTTCAGTATTTTGAATCCCAATTGATCTCGAATATTCCCTCTATAATAACATGAAGTTTCGTAGCAATTATAAATTGCTATCAATTGGTAAAAAAAATTAGCGTTCTTTGGCACTCTGAAAAAAATCATTCGATCCAAAGAACGTAGAAAAAATGTAGATAAATTATTTTAAACTCTAATCAACGACTAAATACATAAACGACAAGTCATTGATCCAAATGAGCAATATTCATATGCAAAGTATATCCTAAGTATTTAGCAACTTGAGAATTGGTTCATTTATATGTTAATGAGTATGTTTACTCAATCATCTCTGATAAGCCATTTCTTTTTTGAGAATCTAAACGTTTCATGTGATTTATTATTTAGTATTTAATTCGCGCTTTCTTAATAATCTTCTGCAGCAGATTGTTAAGATTATTCCTTTTGTCACAGCTTTCATTTGATAAATATAATAAATAGAACTGCTTTATGAATAATAATTTACTTGCAGGGTCAGTGTAAATTACATGAAATGATGTTTTTACTTACATCGACTTACACCATGATTAAGAGGCGCTATATGGATAGAGCGACGTGTTTAATCCATTTTGTTACGTACAGGACTCATGAATGACGTGTAGACCGAGCCCATATGTGATGTACGGATAGACCTGAAACGTGAATTGCTGCCTGAACTCATATGTGATGGACTGATTGACCTTGCGTGTGACTAACAGACCAACTTTATAGGTGACAGACAGACCGACCTCATGCGTATATGGAAGATGGACCTCACACAAAATGGCATAACACACACGCTATTGTGTGCTTTGCTTGCAAAAATAAGTGATAGTTTGTTTTGTCGCTACCTATTTCATTTTATTGCTTGCTGAGAGTCATTTCCTGCATGAAGAATCTTTTAGAATTATTCTTTTATATTTTAAACGAATTGGAAATGGCACACGCTAATTAACTTGAATAAATGTACTGCATTGGAATTCTCTCCTAATTATATTCTAAAAATAGCAATCTAGATACTCATATCATGACATCATCCAAGTTAATTGTCGGTGTGAATAAGTTGGTAAGATAGCTCAGTTACGCCAAAGATTTACGAGTGAGAGACTTTTAAACCTTCACAAATATTCAGAAAGTCCTGGATTTTGCTTGGGCAAAGTGACCCGTTCATCTGTTTGCCTGAACTTATCGGCGAAATAAATCAAAATAAGATGCTTAAGTCTATTGTCAAAAGAGTGTGTGAAATATGAAAAGAGTCGTGCTCATTCCAGAGCTGCAACGGATGTTCTCAACTGGAATCTCAGATAAATCGACTGCTATTTCTTACCATCTTTGAAGTCGTGATTGAGCCGAATATAAAGTCATTTATAGACATTGTCGGAAAAATGAAGATTTGTGCCAAAACAGAGTTTCATTACATGCTGGAATAAGTATTTTTATATCATTCATATTTTGCAACTATTCACAAGTTAGATCTCATTTAGCCCTGATAAACACCTATATATAACCTGTAAATATATTCATTCCTTTAAATGAGAGTTAAGTACCACAGCTCCTTAAACTCAAAGTTGTGAATGAATACACGTATCAGTACTTCTCTCCAAATGATAATACCTTGAATAAGTCAAAGAAATTAACGCTCTACAACTTTTCCCATACAAAGCCTATGTAGATGGACGCGATTGCATGCAAGTTCCACTTCAGTGATTTCACTCTACTTTCAGGCCTGTGTATCCATTGATAACAACTGGCGAGACCTGAGAAATAAATAACATCGCATGTATAAACATTCAATCAAAACAAAGGAGATAAAGGCATGAGTTCTCTTTACACATTTAATATATACCTCACTCAACTCCATTCACTATTTAGTGTATCAATTTCATAAATAGATATATATATTATTTCTCGGTCATTAGTTGCAATAGATTTATTCAAAATAGGTAATGAATGTCAATATACCAATTATCAAAATCCTAATTTTCCTTACTAATTTCAATCTGCATGGCATTAATATGGCATTATTATTTTTAAGATTTAAATTCACTGATGTAGGTAAGACTGATGTCCAGTGTCTATAGTCTACACAATGAAAGAATTATAAACAGTACAAATATATTAACAAAGCTCATTCAAAAAAGTTCATCTAGTACTTTTGTATGAAAAGCCGAAATATGCCAATAAATGGTCAATGTCTTCATTTTCTCAATGGTAGCCACATGAATTTGACGAATAAGTGAACAGGTTGATCTGCATATCAGTGAAGCAAGTAAATGCGACTCTAATTGAAAACTTTGATTTGAAGATGTTAAGCTCAATCAATTTAGAGTCTAGCATCTGGTAAACACATTAGTGACTGACCATAGCTAATGCTTGGGTGCTATTATGCAAATCTTTAAGTCAAAACTAGGGTGTTTAGGTACTCAAGAATGTGCAGGTAATTGTTCTCCTTACTCTTCCACTTAACCTAGAAAGAACTAGCTTCTAATGTCTAATTGAAGTCGTGCCACTACACAGATAAAACCATAACTTCTGGTCAAAATTGACTGTTCTAGACTAGCAATCAAATTTCTAGTTGTAGAAACAACACAATAAACCGCATTAATAGAGCATCTAGTTGAAATGTGGCTACAGAGAAATATAAGGTTAGGCCATAAGTTCAGTTGGTCCCTTCTAATTCTACAAGACCACACCGAAATTATAGTTGAAATGTGTATACAGTTTTAAAGAGGTAAATAAGACCCAAAGAGATGAATATTTAGTGCACATTGATAGCATTCTCTTTCAGTGGACAGCTTACTTTATTTAGAGCTGAACTCTTATTATTTTTTATCAATTGATTATAGAAAAACTGGATTGATTTTTTTTTTCAAGTGTGAAGATATAAAATAATTTAATAGAATGATGTTGCTGATAGCTCTCACGTCAACACTCTGTTATATAATTTGATATGTCGAACACTATATAAGGGTTATACATTTCTCAAAACTGACAACTATTACTGCTAACTATAAGACTTAGAAAATAGAAAATTGATGTAGAATATATAAATATCGTCAAGTACAGTAAAAGTATATCCTGAATCAGTTAAAGAGTTTGAACAAAGTCATCTACTTATATCATTTTTAGCAGTGAATTATTTATTTGAGGTAGGTATTTATGATAAAATTATCAATGCTTATAAATGATCAAACAACTTTTGAATTTTGACTAAAACATTAACCGAACACATCTTTTATATCATGTCAGTAAGGCATACAATATGAGAGAAAAAACTGATCACCTTAAGTATGTTTACAAGATTATAGGTTAAGCAGAAGTTATTAATCCATGATTATAGGAACATCGCAAATTCTCATCTACAAACCTCATTATTCAGATATTTTGAGGATAAACCTCAATCTTTAAATTAACAACACATAGTTTGATTCTTTGGAGAAATTAATATTTAGAGTCTTATTCTATTCACAGTTTCTATATAAAACAACTAGATTTAATCTCGAGTAAATTAAATGTTTTCTTAATTAATGAGGTAAATCTTTAATGATATATTTTCTCATTGACTCTATTCGTATGTTAAATAATGGATTAGGTTACTGAACATTATTGATAAAGTTATGATGAGGCCATAAGATATCAAGTGGGGTCCTTTTTAATGATTATGTGGACCTACCATAACAACCTATACGGGTAACAACAGTACATGTCCTATGAAACAACAAATGCTTTAAACTCTTTTTCATGGGATACAGTCTTTAGACTGCAAAATCGCGTAGCAGGGTATAAACATCACACAGTGCTAAAAGATCGGCGTCAAAATGAACTCATAGAGTGAACTGCACGCAAAATAAATGGCGAATAATTATTGGCGCCGATACAAGTTGGCGCCAAACTAAGTTAACCGCTCTCGAAGTTTCGCATTAGAAGTAACACTAGTTACAGAAGAGTCTTCTAATATATTTTCATCTATATAATGTAGCTAATAGTGTACAGAATGTATACATCTTTTACATCTCAAAATATAAATATATGTGCATATATAATTACCTACATGCGTTTGTAAAACTGAAAATGCCGAATGTACAAAAAACAGAAAACAATTCTCTTTTGCATCACTGCAGTAGAGCAGTAACCTTAGCTTCCACATCTCATAAATTGTCTAATACCTACTTTTTCAAGAGGTATGTATGTAAAAAATAGACCAATATGTAGATTTGTTTGTTCAATTACTCTTTGTCAAATAAACTACTTGCAAATTACCAGGGGCGAAATACCTGGAATGTAGAGGGAGACTTAACTTGTGATGTTGATGCTGATTGTACTGTCTAATCTCACTTTCATGGTACAGTATACTTATAGTTCATTAATCTATTTACTTGCTAGTAAATAATAGATAATTATAATATTTATTTCTAATATATTCTAATATTTATTTAAATATAAGTATTTGGATATTTCTATTTTAAAAGCTTTTAGTTTTTCAACTCATAACAAATTTTAAAATTTTCACATAAAAATAAAATATTGTTGTTGAAATCATAAACATTTACTAAAGTATATAAAACATTATTTAGATTAAATATCCAAATATTTCAAATCAATTAAATCTGTAATATTTTAATATTTAATATCAGGAATTAAATATTATACAGAAATATTTTCGATTAATATAATTTACATATTAATATATATTACATAAATAATAAAATAACCAACCTATTTAATTCAAACTGTGCTACAGGCCAATTTGTTGCGTTACACTGAGCCATTAGCTTTTAATTAGCTGCTCTCTTACCTCTAATTACCACAGCACCAGCCTACAATTACAGTAACTGGCTTTATTATCTCACCGCGAGATAGTAACTTCAGGAGTTTCTCAATGGTGGTACTTCTTTTCTTATGAAGCTCCTTTTTATTAGAAAATACACGCACAGATCAGAAAAATGAAGACTGAAGATAATTATTTGTTCAGAGCTCGGAATATGATGTATATGGATTAGTTTTATTAATTTCTTTCCTGTTGTACTTTTTGCTTTGATCACAGAAACAAAAGTGAAATTGAAGTAAGTAATGTCTCTCGGACATTCTGTAAGGGTATTTGAGAAAAAAAAAAAAAAAAAAATAGATCTTGATATATATATTTTTTCAAATTCTGACCAAGATTTTTAGAAATTGTCATAAGAACGTCTATAGTTTCTAAGTTAACTCAGGTACGGGAAAATTGAAAACACTCCATCTCCTGATAGGTATTAGGTACACAGCATGTCTCTCACAGTTCTTTTAAAATTATTAACAAATATGTGGTTGGTAGCATTTTAATATATCATTTAACGTTTCTTGTGCTTACTGAACTTCACATAAATCACTTTTATCTCAGGATGGCAATCCCCGTAAACAAACTTCTTTTTGTTAGTCTATTCAATGGTTTTAATTACCACTAGCTGGACCCCGTGGAAATTCCACGTAAGTGGGAAATCAAGAAATATGTGTTTGTCTGGGTCTAACGTGGCAGTGTAATAGTGAGTCAGCCAAACAGAAAATACAGAGTAAATTCAATGTAATAAATTATTCAATTAGCTACAGTTCATTTCATCCATTGAATATTATCACATATACAACCTTTTACACAAAATTATATTTTAGCTCCAGAGTCTACCTTCACTTCCCCTGCCTATACTTCCTCCGCTGTTATTTATATAATTTTAATCGATTTTTTTTTTTTTCAGATTTAATATTGAACAATTGATATTTAAAGGCAATATTAAATAAATTCACAGTTTACTAAAGAATAAAATGTATTTTTTTCATCAATTATCAACTATTTCCTCCTTTTGGTGAAATGTTACGGTTTACATCAGTTAAGGATGTGCGACTCAAGGGTTATCTTGTTCGGTTCTCATAGGTAATTCTCTGGCCACGCCCCTCATACTATACAGTAAGTGACATACACTAACACAAACGCTATCGTATTAATATATAGATTTAAACTATATCATAATATCTTCCAAAATCTAATTTTTCGAATCAAAAGTCTCAACACCTGCACGTCTCTTTAGAGGTTCACAGACCGCTAAAGAGACACACGAGGTTACTAACCACCTTGCATACCTTCACGTGCTGACCGTACCTTCCAAAGCGTATCTGTCAGACTACTTCTAGCCAGCCTTGACGTGTTTATGAACAGTTTCGCACCACTCTGTTTGCATCATTATGTACACTTATCAATTAAACGGACACTGGAATGAGGCGCAAGTGATTTGCTGGTGACATAAAAGAAAATTCTAATATGTATCTCAGGCATTATCGTCCAGAAAACTATATTAGGTGCGATGCTGATGATTATGCTGCAGGAGCTATTTGTATAAATACATACTTTGTATTCATATCAGGGAACACGCTATTATAATTATAAAGGAGTGTCCAAAGCAATCAAATAAATTTAGTATAAGTAGTTTTATAAGAGACTATATTATTAAAAGAATGAATTGGACTATTTTCATTAGGTTGGTCGAGAAACTATGTACCTAATTACTCACTAATAACTATTTCAAATAGTGTAAATGATCGGAAATAAATAAATAAATAATATTCTAACAAAATTTTAATTAATGGATGTTCAAAACGAGTTCATATTTCAATATTCTAATTACAGTTCCAAGTCTGTTTAATATTCCTTCATTCAGACAAACATAATTTCCCTATATTAAAATTCGATGAGGTAATAAATTTAGCTCCTCGTAACACGTAGTAATTATAAATGATGAGAACGTTGTCAATAGTAATGCCATTCGGTGATTAATTGATGATTGGCCCCTCAGATATGATAGCAGTCAATACCCAGGATTAAAACTATTACCGGGCATTAGAACATTAAGAGTGTATTTACTATATACTTTTAAACTTCGGTTAGATTATTTTATTTATTTGTTAAATTACAATTTAATCCAATAATATGGAATCCAATTTTGAAAAGTTTATCTAGAGCTCATCTCTCCAATTCACAAATTACTCAAATCTTAAGAACAGCATTTCTTAACTTGACTTTTTGTAAATATTGCTCAAAAAAGGCCGATGTGGATTTATATGATGAATGTTCCATTACAATTCTTTCTGAATAGTTATTTTAGGCAAAATGCAAAGGGATGTTGGATGTTAACGAGACCTGTATCGTCTACAGTAAAGGTTAAATGCGACTATTATGAACGCATTAATTTTGCCTAACTTGTTACACCCAAATAAATATCGCAACAATTTTCAGTTTATGTGGAAGAAATGATTCGCACATCATCAGTTATAATGGAAATTATAAGTTATTGTTCCATGACTTAAATAGGTTTAGTCTCAGTGGATGCTGCATGCTTCGTTGGGGCAGCTTTGACACCTCTAACAATAGAGTTCAAAGATCAGCCATTCTAATAACAGTTAACTTATTATTGGCTACATCAGAACGATATGCTTCAGATGATCACAAGTTTCTATTCTATATCATAATCAATAGAAGTAGGAGATATAAATCTAATTAAGTGTGATAGAGAGTGAGGTGCATATATATTTTATAAGAAAGCAAGAGGACATTCTCTAATAGAATTATGAAAATGAGGCCACCATAATTCTGGTTTGATAAAGCGATCTGTCTGCGCATAATTTATTGATTCACCTAATTTACACACAGTTATCTGAGACACTATAACAAACGATCATTTATAAAGTGATCTGTTCTCTTAAAGATGACCAGATCAGATTACTTTGTTCAGAACATTCGCATCGAGTTTGTACTACTAACTCACCTCCTCTGGTAGCTATTTATACAAATTAGTCATGTGTAGATATTCCTAAATGATCACACCTGTAGCGAAAAAATCGCCTAACATGTTTATGTGGAAAAGAACTCGATCGCACAATTAACAATTGTTCAGTAGAAACCAGGGTAATTGAGAGAGAAGTATGGTTGAACCATCGAAGATCAAGAGCTGAGCTACTCTTAAAAGAGGCGGTTCGAAATGATAAGGTAATGATGAACATGTCTACAAAGCTAAATATGTATTTTTTTTAAATTTTTTTAATATGTATTGTAAATAAGATTCTTCTTTCCATCTTTTCATAAAGGTAAGATTTTGACTAAAAATTCATACGATAGACAAAGTGTTTATATTTTGCATGTTTGAAAAAGTTGAACAAAAGAGATTGAGATTCCATTAGATTATTTGTTGACAATAGCTCATTATTTTACAATAAAACATTAGAACAAATCAGCTGTACTTATCTAGAATACCATCAACAAGATGATCAACAAGTTTGTTTTTCATAGAAAATTACTTTGGATATGTCACACAATTTCAATTACAGTAACTGTTTCCCCGCATAAATCTTACTCATGATCAAATGCATGGTACTGTAATACAATCGCCCTTTGATGCATGGTGAAATGCATAAACAATTATATTTTAAAATTGATTCTACCACTAGTTATTTTCTTCATTCATTTGACTATAAAGAAAATAACAATCGCAAAGTTACAAGCATATCATCTCTCATACTTGCCTATAATGATTCATTCCGTATATAAAGTAATTATTGAATAAGATGAAAAATCATTTTTCAATATAGTAATACAATCAGTGAGTTTAATTCTTCACAATCCAATTGATAAGATATACGAAGTATACATACACATATTGTTTCACTCTTTTTATGCACAATCATCAATAAAAGTTTTTTAATCTCTATCCTTATCTCAGTTATAGGATTATTAATCGTTAAATCCAATTGAAACATCCCGCTACATGACTTCCAATTCAATCGCAGACAGCTCTATTGATTAATTTCCAGACTGTTGATCGTAATCAAGCTTTCTTTGGATGATTTACTATCTATAGGAAGGTGTGTTATTGCACTTGTACTTCTTGCATTCAATTTGTCCGAGCAAGGGAAAGAAATGGAAGATTTACTTTTTGTGATTTATGTTGAAATTTCTGTTGTGAGAAATTTTTGAAATTTTATCGATTTAGAAAATTGTTTTAAGCTGTAATGTACCTATATGAATATACACACATATCTAATATATATCTATATATTGTAATCTGTGTCAAAAAACGATCACACTTCTAGTTATATTATTTACCCCATTATATAGTGTTCAGTTTTATTTAGGATGCACGCGTTACAAAGAGGAATCATAAAGAAACTCACACTGTGCACAAAGGATCGAATAATTTCTTCCATTAAGAATTTATCGAGTCAAATACCGGAGGATGATTGATATCAATCCTGCATTGGTGGTTCCAGTACAACAAAGTCCAAACCTGCAGTAAGGGTAACCCAGAAATGGTTTGAAAATATTGAAATTAACTATTAGAATTGTCCAGCCTCTCACCAGGCTTGAATTCTATTGAATATTTATGGTGGACTTTGACGAGGCAGATCAGAGAACGATGTCCCTCAATCATGTATCAATTACTGACAATTACCATGAATGAGTGAAAAAAGTCAGGTAAAATATTGCAAGGACCTGGTCAAATACTACAGTAATAAGTTTGACTGTAGTATTAGTGCAATAGAGGCCAAAATAGAAATTTCTTTCGAAATTGCATCTGTCTAAATACTCCTTTCACTTCCTATTTCAGAAATGTTTAATAAATTGTATATATTAATTTATTTTTATAATGTAAAAGTATTATTTCATAATACTTTTTTTGGTTCGTATTAATCCTTACCAAAATGCTAAAAATTAACTATTTTCTTCTGTCCAAATACTTGTTTCGCGATCTCTGTATATACATATATATCATATATCATATAAAATGATGGCCATTGGTCACCTCTGATCTTAGTTTGTTGATTCAGGGACTAGTTATTTTAAATAAATTCATTTGAAAGTAATTGAAGGTTGAGTTCATTCGGTGCAGAAATTTAAATGTCACAGTGAAATATTAAATTATTATCGAAAAGAGAGTTACGGTGGGCAGTAGAACTGTAATCATGATTCCTTATTAATCTCTATAAGTGATCCACCATAACTTTCTCTCTATTAGATTTATTTTGCTGGCATATGAAGAGATACTACCATCATGATGTTACTAGTAAAATAACCAGGCAATGATACATGTGACACAACTAGTGAATTCCTACTGTTTGTTGATGAGTTGACTGCCAACAGTGAGGGATAAACAGACTCTGGTGAACAATGCGATGGGAAGACATTCTCTGTTTGCTTAGTCAGCTCCACTGCCCTGTGAGTTTGATTTAATTATTTGCTTTTAAAAGTATTGGGCAATTCCAATCGGTCTTTGAAGAATTCGGTAAATAACCGCGAGGATAAATTTGCTCATAAGAAAGTTCTAAGCAAACGTCAAATTTAACAAAATCGATAGAAAGTAGAGAATTTCTATTCAGATTAAGATACAAATTTTATTCTTAAACGAACTACTTTGTCACAAAATGAATGATTATACAGTTTGAAAATGAACTAAACATATGGATTCAGTGTATGTGTCTACTTTAATTATCAACCAATTTGCCAATATGTTATTGACGAATTAATTAATAGAAACAATTTTAGGAAGGATTGCACTATCGTTTCAGCTCATTTTGAAAGCTTGTAAACAGCTTCCGATTGTATTATAGCAATAATTCTATCAGCGTGTGATGGTAGAGGAAAAATGGAGTTATGAATGAAGGCTGACTTTCTCGTTGGGGAAGGATTGTCCCTGTCTTCTAATTATTGTTATCTGCAATCATTTGAAAACAAATTAAACTCTGCAAACTTAAAAGTATTACACGCTATTTCGTGAATAAGGAAATGCTATATTACAGTTTACATTTTGAAATTTTCCAACCAACTTTTACTAGAGGGAGAATGGCATTTACACGAGGAAGATCATGATATCATTCATTGTTCATCGATTGTTACAATATGCAGTTTGTATAAGATGCTTAACAGCAACTTGTTAATGTACGGTATTGTTGTGTGTACAGTTGATTGAGAGTGTTTAGACTAACAAGTGGAAGCAATAGAGTTAACGAAGGACCCACGAAAGAAGATCACTGATAATGGCTGATCATCACTCACATTGTGGTAATGCCAAACTAGTTTCTCCCTCACACTCCTTTGATAAATGTGACCAGTTCATTTCAGAGATCTACAAATCAACTCCCAGTAGCCTGACTCTCTTTAGAAAACTTACCTGTTTGTTATTCCTCGTCAGCAAAGAAGTAACAGAACTACTCTGGTGATGATGAAAATATCTACGTATGAACCACTTCATTAAAATTATTTGTAGAGTGATCTTGATCGGTGATTTCTTTTATAAATACTCATGAAATATCACTCGAACTAGACTGCTAGAATTCAGAATTTGAACATGTTTTATAATGATGAACAATAGGATATAAAATTTAAGTCATTCAGTTTTCATCTACATATACTTGCTAGCCAACTTGAATATTTAAAATTAATTTACATATTATAGAATTTATTGACAGTCACAGAAACAATGGAAAACTATTATTGATTTATGTTATTAAGATATTGATTCAATAGAAAAGATTAACTATATTTCTTCAATAATTAGAGCATTATAACACTTGAGATAAATTAATTGTTTGGCTATAAAAGATTAGGTAGTTTCTATTCATTTTCGGCTCGCCCGCCAAAAAATCCCGCATATAACTTGAATGATACAACGAAAACTTTGCGAAACACTCCATTTTCCTCTAAAATGATCTTAATCGAGAATGTGTTCTTTTCCCACCCTGAAGCTACTTAATTAAGTTATTGTGATGTCATGAATGAAGTTAGTAACAAATAATTTTTATATCTTATTTAAATTATATTGAATTCTCATCACACATGACATCAATATTAATTTTTCATTAAATAAATCTGATACCGAATAGAGAGATCTCTATGAATATTCATTTTCGAGTATTGACGATTATGCAGGTAAATCATATTAAGAAAAAAGTCCACTGGATACAAGTACTAATTTAGTAGTAGTTCAGTCGGTTCCAGCAGAACTACAAAGTACCCAATTAATCTCCTCTTACAGTCTCATTTATAACCAATCTTGACAGTCGCAAAACCTCTAGTTAAGAGTTTCTTATTGCCTAAAGTTCGGTGTTCTATCATTCGGTGTATCGGCATTCATTTTATCACAAAATCTACCTTCTGATGAATTACTGCATTTAATACTCTCTATTTTTAAATTGCACAGAGCAAACCTAGTGTAAGATTAATAAGAAACTCAATAGAGTCAGTTAACACTTACTGAAGATCCATCAAATGTGTTCTATGTGAATCTGAAACCATTTCTTAAGCTGAGAAAAAGATGGAGGAGTATAGTGGGGCTACTTACTTTTCAGTTGCCCTATATAACTTCCTTTTTACATATTCATTGACCTACTTGTGAGTAACCCATCAAAAATAACGGACAATATATTTTTGGTTATTTTAAAAGTAAACAGATTTTTAAAAAAATAATCATATATTTTTATATCCAGATTAAATATTTTTCTGTTATCCGAATTTCAGTAATTAAGATTTATGGAAGATTTAATTTATTTAATTATGGACCATATAGTCTTGCTTTAAATTACTTGTATTTTTTTAATTCGATATTCCGTATTTCTTAGATAATTTTTCATTTTTTTTATCTTTCAATTTTTTTATAATCCCTGTTTAATTGGAATCTCTGATTTTTTTTGTAATCTCGGATTTTTTTAAATTCCGTTTAATACAGATTTTTTATATAATCTAGGATTTTGGAAAATTTCTGATTTTTATTTGTAATATCGGATTTGTGATTCTGGATATTTTCTTGTATTGCAGATTTAGGCTTTCCTGATTTTTTTATCGGTTATACCGGGTTTTCTGTTTTCCGAATTTTCCACTTTTTTTCAATTTAAGATTTTTTCCCGATTTTCGATGTATTCGGATTTTGTTTTTTTCAGATTATTGGTTCAATATGTTAATAAAAGTATTATGTCATATTTTAAATGTTAAAGAAGAGTATATTTTCTTGCAACCAACCAACCAACCTACAGACCAGCAGACTAATACACACTGTGTATTAGTCTGCTGATATATTGCCATTGTTTTCACAACATTTTTCTCTCATAAATGTTATTTCAAAAAATAGCATTTGACAGAAAATATCACATCATGAAATATCTTCATTTGAGTCAGTACAGTTGTTATTTACCAGTATATGCATCTACAGATATTCCGTCTTACTGCATTTCAAATCATAATACAAACTAGAACCTATTTTGGGTTTCTTTAAATCCAATGCAAATTTTTTTCCTTTTCTCCGATAGTATCAGCGGCTGCACCCAAGTCTCAGATTTTATCACTTGTCTTCTCTAATTTCAGATCTTGACGGTGTCAGAATATCGCAATTTGGTCTAGCGAGGGGTGCGATAATTGTACACTCGTCTTTGCATACACTACTTTCGCAACAAAAAAAAATACTTATCAAAACTTTACGATGCTGCTGATATATCGCAATCAAAACAGGCACACTGCTAATATAGGGTTTCACAATATATGACTAGATAATTTGGATCCATTGCTGCTGTTTGCACCAAAATTCGAAAAGGTCATCTCTTTTATTGGAGACTTTACAAACTTGTATTCCTTTCCTTAGTTCGGTTATAACTTTATACGTTAAGTTGGTCAAAGAAGTTACTATAAGACAATGTCATCAAAATTAATTACTATACCATCAATCCATGACAAAAATTCTTCATTGTGGCAATAATTTGAGAATAGAGTTGGGTTGAGTATGATAAACTTTACTCTTAATGCACCCCAATATAAAATATCACGAGTTGTAAGATCAGGTGATCTTGGTGGTCATTTAATATGTACATGTCGCCATCTGAATCTCTGCCAATTCACCTGTTTGGAAACTTTTTATTCGTCCACGGGCTGAAAGTTATTGACCAATGAAGTGGGTGCTTCATCTTACAAAAAATTCAAAATTTAGGAAAATCGAAAAAGCAGGCAAAATGTCAGACTGGAATAATTAGAGATAATTGTCACCATTGATATTTTTTTCGATGAAAAGGTTGTTCGAGGTGAATAATGATATATTTTTCAGTCAATAGGGTTAGTAATTAAACTGTTATGTCAAATGTGAGTATTAACTCCTCCATGAACATTGCTTTGTGTCCCGTTAAGAAACATTAAGAGCTGAAGGAAATCATATGAATGAAAAAAATTGTCTAATATTTATTCACCAAAAGACGTTTTCGATACACAGTCATTCCTGTTAAATTTTTAATTATTGTACAATAATTAACATAGATACGTATACAATGAATTGAATTCCAAATACTTGAGATTGTTTTAACACCAACCGAAACCAAATCGAACTAATATTAATGAAGTTATCACAGTTATAAAAATGAGAAACAATACTCGATGAATGACCCTGTAGTTCATATCAGTAATCTAAATTTATATGTTTTATATTAGGAATTGTCGGTCTTTTCAATTGCAATCGGAATACAATAGGATTTCTATCACTGAAATTATTCAAATAATATATATTTTTACAAAGCTGTAGTTAGTTTTATGTAACCGTTAATTGGTTGTACTGCACATTTCATGACTGTTTAATTGACATGTCACGCCCCCCCCCCCCCCCCCTATATACATGTATCGTATCTTTATTGTCTCGGTGATATTTACCATATATTACTTAAATATACTGATATATGTGTATCGGGTGGCGTGCCTTACATCCACTCTCGTTTGAAGTGTACAGTACAACAAACTAGTGCATATGACAAACTACTTGACGGACATCTTTGTTGATATTCTTTAAAATAAACATAAATTTCAAACTTTGCGTTTCATCAGTAAAAGATTAGGAACTAGAGTACGAGCACTTGGTAGAGTGCATACCCTTGCTTCCGCTTATAAATGACCTTGACCATCCAATAATACTTGAGTTATGAATGACCTTAACCTCAAATTTTGACTCATTTGCTTCCTAAATCTAATAAAGTGGTAACTGCATAATGACCAATCATCTCACCAAATTTCATGCAATGTGGTAAAAAACTTTTTGAGTTATTGAGTTATAAATGACCTTGACCTTGAAATTTGACGTGATCGCTCCCAAAACTTCACCAAATGGTTCTTAAACTTTAAGACTAATCGTTCCACCAAGTTTCAGGCAATTTAGTTGAATAATTTTTGAGTTAAGCGATGACAAGATGAATAATAAATATATGCCTCTTAATATATAAACTTCTGCATGGCTTACTTAATTATAAAATTTAGTAAGCCATGCCTTCTGCAGTTTCCATTTTGAATATAACTATTTTCAGAAATAATGATCATGAAACTTGAAATTTTTGAACGTCGTTTATACAAAAATGGTGGATTAGATACACAGTTTTCTTAAATACATGAATTAAAATCAATTTCTAGTATATGTACACAGATTAATAATTCTTACTATAAATATATAAGAGTTTACCAATAATTGTATTAAAGAATGAGGTTAATCATAACCTCATGACACAGGCAAAGCTCTTACAACGAACGATCTTTGAACAGTCACCCACTACAATGGACAAAATTATCCGTTGTACTGGACATGCAGCTTGCTCCAACGAACTCTTTAAATTATATTGTTTAACAAATACTTTATTCGTCTACCAACCATCCAGTCAAACAGTGATTACAATTTATTACCCCTACTTAATGTATTCTTTTTCATACTTTCGATATTTTGATTTGGTTACCATTTTCCGCCACATTTTATTTGATTAGAAAAGTTCAATAGAAATTTTAAAAAGGTGTTACTAATTCTACATTATATTTCAATATATATCTCATTTATTCATACCAAACGAAGAATCAGGAAATGAAATAATACATTTTTTATATTGTGTTCAGTTTAATAAACCATCATTACCTTCGCAGAATGCGGAAGGGTTATATTATTGACTGCATTATTTATTTAATAAATTATCATCTTTTTATTCGCATAACTGAAAAAATATTCAACCTAATTGCCTCAAATTTAGAAAAACGAATGGACAATGTTCAGTGACCTTCTGGTAGAATTTTGGGAGCGACCCGGTCAATGGTCAAAGATCAAGGTCAAGGCCATTTATAACTCAATAACTAATAAATGATTCCACCATATTGTCTGAAATTTGATAGGACGATTAGACAATGTCCAGGAACCATCTGGTAGAATTTTGGGAGCGATCCGGTTAAGGGTCAAGGTCAAGGTCATTTATTATTCTCAAAAACTCAAAAAGTATTGAACCATATAGAATGAAACTTGGTGAAACTATTGTTTATTATCTAGTTAGCAGTTTATAAGAATTTGGGAGAGAACGGGTCAATGCGGCGGAGAAGGTATGCACTCTACGGAGTGCACGTAATCTAGTTGATTATGGTGTGCATATTAGTTGCATGTAGGTACATTGATATCTATATATAAGTGAAGTAAAAAAGTAATACCCTTTTTAATCACATTTTATTGTACTGTAAGCCTAAGCGATAGTATACCTAACTTATTTTTCATAAGATTTCAATTAAAATTTTCCCTTAATAATAATCTGAGATTGTTTACCCTCATTAGCGTTTCTTTGAAATGCTGTTAAAGAAAACTTATAAAGTTTAAATCCCCAACTAAACTACTAGAAATGTGACGTTACAGCGAACGCTTATCGGCATAGCGGGCAGTTTTTTTTTTGGTAGATGTACTATGTGTTGTACGAGCTTTAGCTGTATATTACTTTATGAATTATAAAATGTATGTAAAATTTCATGATAGAATAAATTTAAAAATCTTTCAACACTTCAGAGCAGTGAATCAAGAGGATGACGTGAAAATACAGAACATGTCTAATTATTGATCACTTTACCCTTCGGCAAAACTGTCACTGTTTTCTAAAAACTTTTCGGTGAGTCTTTTGATGTATGTATCTCGACTTTCTCAACATTTGTGAAAATAGAATACCTTGGTCAAAATTATGTACGATTAACTATTCCACAATATATTTTCTTTCTGTTGGGATACATAATCTATATCATTATTTTTTAAAGTTGTAAAATAAAATTTCTTTCTGTTTTCACAATACATTTGAATTCAAATATTATGAAATAAATATATAGGTTTGCAAACAAATTGTACTACTATAAATAAATATTTAATTCTCACCCTTGACTGGCCAGCTATTTGTAGTTCTGTGAATCTCTTAACACGCTAATTATGTTCAGAAATAGAAAGCGCATATTGATTTATGTAATTTAGGTAGCAGAGTATCAAAGACAAGTTCTTCTAACTGTCAGCGTCATCATTCTTCGGCTGATGCATCGCAGTTTCAATTAAAATCCTCCGCCAGACTCAAATAAGAAGTCGGTGAAAGCATAATTGTACAGCCTGCATAAATGCCTAATGAAGTTATCGCTCTGGCATCACAAATCATGATCTTCTCCCTGAGTTACAATCTGTAGATCTGGTGCAGATATGCCGCTCTTGATATCGAATTTAGGGTGTCAAAGGCTAAGAATAATAGATCATTTCAGTATCAATGTGGTGATTTAGCGTCAGAATTCAACTATTATTAAATTGGTCACATTTCCTTTGTCTCAATCGCAATCACATAATTTTTTGCTCTCATTTACATCCATTTGGTCATATCTGACATACGGTACTAAAGAGTTAATAGGTAGCTAATTAGGTATTCTGTATATCATTATACAGACACTAACATTTCATCACCACATAGTATAAATGCTATCTGAAAAAAAATTCTTTTGGCTTAAAACTTATAGCGTTTTTCTTATTCAGTTACGTAACATAAAGTTGTGTAACTTTATGTGTGAATCAGAAAAAAAGGACAATATAGGTTGGTTTTAACAAAACTTCCTAATTTCAAACTCCAAAGGGTCATGTTAATAATAGCATAACTACGGTAATTTGTAATGGAAAATAGGTATCCGATAGTCAACAAATTACTCTTCTGTAATCTCTTTTGTTATGAAGAGTTGTTTAAGAACAAAAAAACTTTGGTATCAACCTATAAACTTTAAGCACTCTAAATTTTATACAAGTCAAATACCATTCAAACTAGTTACACATTGTCCAATTAAACTTTGCAATTTGAAGCACAAATCCCACTAAAGAAGGTTGAGAAATATCACTCACAGCATCAAAATATAACATGGACTGCTAGTTATATCTTTACCATGAAATTACCACCCCCTCCCCCTCTCGTGGTTTCATCCTGAAGTTGTCTGTGATATGGAAGAGAATGGTTCTCGAATTTTATTAATTGTGATTAGGCATTCTTTTCTTTCGTCACATTTCAATTGGTAAATGAGTGGTAGCTTTCCTGAATCCAATTTGATGTAAGTGATTTTGTTCTAGGATTAACTTTCCTTTCTGACTGCTGTTTCTCTCCCTTGTATTTGAAGTACTTTTGACGTGCAGGATAAGGCTTTTGGCTCCAAGCAGACGGTAAACCCTTGCTAGCTGAAATTAATTCATTACCATGAAATTGAATTATCGTATGAAATTGATATGCATAATTCACGGTCTTCATGGCTTAAGAATTAAGAATCACCTACCTTGTTTTATGTTTCCACACCGCACTTTATAGCATTGAATTTGATTTAGAAAGTCGATTTATTGTATCCAAACAGTACTTCAATTATCCAGAACTAAGTTTGAAGAGAGTAATCATCGTAAACTTTTTTCATAAATTTCTTAATTCTGATTTAATTACTCAATTTACTATTTAATGGAACACTTCAGGTCCTAGCATTGATTCATTATTAACAGCACACTGTAAGGTAAAAAAGAAACAGATTCACTAAATTAAAACATTGGGTTTAAAATTTCCATCTTCCACAATTCACTCTGAGGAGCTTTAGAAATCTGAAAAAAATTGAAAATATTATGTTTCAGATTATTTTCAGATCATATAAGTTTTCCACTAAATCAAATATTATAAGGAACTGTTTTTTATAAACGTATGAAATCTAACACTATAAGATATTATGTAGCAGAAATTAGATACTGTGTACTGTTAGCAGGTACATTTATATTTTATAAATAAACACGCTGAAAATGGTTCTCAATTTAATTTCAACCACAACCTAATTAGCAGCTTAATAATGAGCAGTCATGCCTTCACTTGTTATTGTTTTAATTCTATGAAATGCGTAGAAAATGCAGCGTAACCCAGAATGTAAAAGACGTCAGTGAACATTCTAAAGAATTTCATTCGCATTAGCATATGCAAATGCAATAGCTTTGTCATTCAAAGGAACTCCAGTGCGTAGTAGGTACTACCTATAGGGCTTCTCAACAGATACATTAGGGATTAAGTTTAATACCCTACACGATTGAACTCAACCACCATATTCATTATACTCTTCTCAATCAATTTGAATATGCTTACTTAACCAATAGAGTAATGGAGTTTGACAGAAATCTATTATCTCGAGAACATATTATCTGCACACAGGAAGGTATGGTGGGGCCCGCTCCTAATCTTCTATGGCCCCAGATAACTGTCTGCAGTATTATACACTCACACTCTGAAAGGAATGAGAAAGTGGTCATTAAAATGAAATATAATGTTTACAAATCATGAAAATGGTAAATTAATAGTTATTTCAATGAAGAACTATTAAGATAAATGTAAGTTAAATCATCAATTCTTTAATGCGAACAAAATCAATTACGATTCGCTTCGAAAAATGTTTGCATATTTTAAGAATTTTTTCTAACAACGAGCGACTCGATGAACTAAAAAAATTGAATGGCAGAAACTATAGGAATATTTACTAAATTGAAATCTTATGTTTCACTTGAATGCAGCTATAAAAAGAATGAATATATTAAGAGAATTGATAGGATATTCACTGTTACACATCTATCAATCTGTATTATCACTCCTAACCAGTTTCTGGGGCCTTCAAAGGCACTTGGGAGGAATTCCAGTGTGTGAGTTTTAAGTAATTGAGATATTTTATATTGAACTTGAGAATGTTATTTCACTTTTAGTATAGAATTATTGGTCATGTTTTGCGAATTGTTATATATATAAATTATCAGCTTTATATATAGAATAGATAGATATTTTTACATGATATGTATTTTTATTATCTTTAATTTATTCCGAATTCATTTTATTATTATTTACAATTTAACTTACACGAGATAGTTTACCGCCTGAAATCAGAATATTTTATCATTTAATAATCAAATTAACACCGTACTATTTAATGTGATTTTTTAACATAGTACACCAAGTGACAAGATTGTTTTTTATTTTACACGAAGCTCGGATTTGTCCATTATGGTGTTTTCATGGCGAAACATTAATTACCGGCGTTAAGATGAGTACTTCCAAGAACTTTAATTATATGTCGTTAAGCTAAATTTGAAAAGAACAACTATCTCCTCACACGAAAGTAACTTGTGCGTGCGTGTTAGAGGTGAATGCTAATTGAAAAATGACTTGGAAAGCTAAGTAACATAATGAAACTTAAGATTTCAAACATGAATTAGTATCAGGGTATATAATTATACTTGACCTTACATGAACTGAATATAATAAATTTCGTCACTCCTAGAATATTTCAGGATATAATATTCAGTTTTTCTACACATTATCAAATCAGATGATTTTCTGTCAGCTGTTTTAGGAATAATTTGATTTTAGTGATAAGATGATTGGCAGTGAATATTCTTCTTCAAATTAATCTTAACAGATTCACCCAAAGTCTCCGTACATAAGTATCGCATTAGGGCCGGTTTTTACTGCCCTGAGAGCAGTTTTTAGAGTCCTGACTACACCCCAAAGCTGCTGTAATCTGCTGAAGATACGCCACATCGTGGTGGTCTGATAGGGAGTGACAAAACATTTTATTTATCACCTCTGACTCTCTGACAGTGAAGTTAATATATTACTCAGTATTCGAATTGAAGGTTGGTGTATGGAATCAATTGTTTGAAGAATCTTAAAGTAGATATGAATTAACCAATGACTTGATGATTAATTACCACTAGTTAACATTTGATTGATAACGGTTCAAACAATTGTTAGGTAGAGTGAATAGCTTATAGATTATATAACACGTTTAAAGGATGTAATATTTTTTTTTGAGGTTTCATCAGATTTAAATATTTGCATTTAGGTTATGCTGATTGGTTCTATTATTAGAAGGAAATCTCGTAATGAATTACCAAGTACAAGTTGCAGGTCATGGTTAATTAGTTTCATAACGAGTGATAATTGTATGAAATTATTTTACCATATTATAGAAAATTCCTTGATATATGTTTAATATAAATTGAAATGATCTATTTTGGTAAATATTCATCTCTAACAACGAGCGAGTATTATGTATAATTGTAACAATGATATACATTCTAATAACGAGATATTAGGATGTACCTTGTTTTATAAATGTGTCTTTTTTTAAACTTTGTCCATAAATACTAAGTTGACAATACTATTTGAAGTCCACTTTAATGAATTCTCTTTACTCATGAAAGTCAATGTTTTCTCCGATTCAATAAGTAATAATCTTTGTCTATCCAGTACACTGATCTTAACAGCAGAAAACATTCTAGGAATGAGCTCATAATGAGCGTTCCAGCTCATATAGTTCCAGCACATGATCACTGATCAGCTCTCCACGCTTTGGAGTCGTGCTCATGTGACTCTTAGAGTCGTGACTCTACTCTAGTGGTTCACAGGGGACCTTCCATCTGTCATCATTCGATGTGGTTCACAGCTTCACTAACTTTGAGTTCCCAAGTAGGACCGTACCGATTATTCCTGAATGTTCTTCATAACTCAGGTTAAAAAAGGCGTCAAGACACTAATGGCAGAGTACATATTCTTTTCCCAGTGGCTTCGCTCCTTTATTTTCTTATTCGTGTATTTTGAAAACAAAGAATTAGTAACATTTCTGTGTGTTATAAATTGTTGGAAAAATTCGAGTAAACAAAGATGCACATATTCCAGATGCAATCGTAAAATAATAACAAATATCCAGTCTTGCATAATTCAATTTTTTTCAGTAATCCAGAAATTAATTCCTTATTTTTATGAAACAAGTAATATTTATTATTAGATTGAAAATAAGTATAAATGAGTATTTTGTTTATACGGACATTAATTTTATATTATTAAACAAAAGAATGAATTGTTCTGTCATTATATTAATTTTAAATACATTGAATAAGATAAATTGAATAAGTTTGAAAGTTAGTTACGATCAATGCTAGATTTTGTGCTGTTCTTTACACTTCTCATTATTTAGCTGCATGCATATATGTGCATTTGCATGCAGCTGTTCAGACTCCAATTACCAGTTGTGTCCCTTGCCTTGGGAATGAAAGGACGAAAACGTTATTTTTCTGACTGGAACAACTCACGATGAGGCTTTTCCTGGAATTGTTTTGTAACTAATTTGTACCTTTAGACTCATGCAAAAACACCTGAAAAGAAGTGGTGAAACTGATACCTTAACATGGGGAATGTGACAATATCTTTTTAAGGGTTTGCTTATCGGATATCATTGGACAAGAAATCCAATTTGTCCTGTATTGAATTAGCAGTCGAAAAAGGTGTTTCCGTAGTATTTTTTATAGTTAAATAATTGCACATTTCTAAAAAGGTAACTTTACTGATGGTAATTAATGCTTGCATACATTTGAAAAATGGTCTTCATACACTATACATCAAATTTGCAAGATGTGAAAATAGTATGAAATTATCTTGCTGTTATTTGCGAAATTAGTTCATGCAGTGACTCTCTCTCTCTCTCTGATAGTACACTACATCATCTGTTTCAGACAATCTGTTTTTAGGTATTGCAGAGAATTACTCAGTTAATAATTATTTGAAATATCTTGTTGAAACACTCCGTAAGTACACGAAAAATTTAATAAATGGATGATGATGATGTTTGAAGTAGAGTGTCGATTATTAGGGTTGTTCAATGAAAATAAATATAATTACATAGTTGTACTTCGAGGAATAACTCCTTCACCACCGCGATATTGTTCGTAATCATCTTATATGTATAATCATCACTTATATTCGCATCTATATTCTTACAGTAATTCACTTTCCCTGATCATGTGTGGAAGTGCCTTTCCTAATATTCTGTACAAATAATCATGCCAGATAAATGTAATTTCTACGAAAATCTCTACGAATATAATCTTTCACATACATATAAAATAATCATCGATGAGCAACCGATAAGATCTGATATGGTGGACAAAGAGGACATTACCCTATCAAAATGTCAACGAAGTTTTAAATGGGTAATTACAAGATCAGCTTTGCAATGATCTAAGTGACCCTATCATAATATTCACTTTGAGAGTTCTTCTTTGGTTTTCATGGGAACTGACAAAGCTGAATAAATAATTTTAGAAAATTCCGATAGGTTCGCACACGATCTGTGATTAGCGCATATGTTTTCAATGAGCTTCAACACCAGTGATTGTTGTTCAGAAATGAATAGCTCGTAGCGTGCACGCTCCGATGGCTCCAATGTAGCATTGTACGGAGAAAGATAACCAAACAGCACCGCTGTACGGGTAGTTCTCGAGTCATAATTCACACTCCAACACCAAACTGGTATTTAATGATTGCTTAGGAAAATGCTGATAACAGCAGGAAAGATTCTCTCTGACAATAACCTCAATAAACACTGAAATTAACTAGCAATTTCACCGGTGAGGGGCACATCGTCAGTGACGGAAATGAACATTAATGGCCACTCGTAGAGGTTCTCGACACTCAGTCGATGCCTAGAAATTGTTCTTTAGGTAATATTGGAGGGGAAGTGAAAATCCTGATCATTGTAATCACTCAATGGTTCATAAAGAACCCAGAATTTTTTTGGGCGTTATAGCTAGTGGACGATTCACTGGTGTTCCCATCTTAGTCTCCGATGGCCCAACGAAAACTATTTCTGAGAAGTTAGTGCGATCCACATTAAATCACTTTTAAATTTCACAAAGAAATAAGAAATATAAATCATAGAGAGAAATTATTGATTAGGTCACCACAAATTAAGATTGGACACCGCTTGATTTATTATATACAGTACCTGCACCATTACTTTTTCTGTGAGAGGAAGGTCATATTTAAATAATTATGAACAATTCCCCAATTTGATATACAATATCTTTTTTAATCTTTTATTTTCAGTTATTGATGAATCATGTCCCATTCATCACCAAACAAGTACGCATAATCGAAACTAATTTTCAGAAATAAATCAGAATAAGAAATTTGATTCCTATATAAACTGCAAGTAATTCCAATCAAAGTATTTTGACCTTTCATTGTTATTGAATCAAAGATAGAATTGAAATGAAGATAATCTCAATTTCCCCCATCACGACTCTTTTTGTTCAGAAAATGACAAAATATTTCAAAATAATGAATCGGAGTCAGATAATTGGGACGCAGTGTTGCCAACTGTGCGGTCATGGAATTATCGAACAAAGCTCCTATTTCAAAACAAATCCTCTTAATAGTCAAGATTTAATTTTCTATATTCGATAGATGAACACTTATTAATAATCAATAGTTTCCGTGCTGGATTTTTTTAACACGAGAAATAATAAACAGCTCATATCAATGAAATGACAACAGATTATACCGAGATGAGAATAATAAAAATATTAGACTACTAAGATGATCAACTCATCAATGGTCGTTCATAATTTTGTTTCAGGAATAACTTAGCAATGGAATAAATTGAGATGGCGCTATCAAAATTTAGAAGCGGATCCATTTAATCTTGCATGGCCCAACATAACTTTCTCTTTTGGATATTCTGCTCATATTTCTCCTGGTGATCTTTTTCACGTAACATCTGACAGTTTCTCCTATCTCTCTCTCTCTCTCTCTCTGCTGTCGGGTAAATGTTGGTAATTGTGGACTGAGGTGAAATGTTATCTTCCTATGATGTAAATAGTAACCAATTTTGTTCCAATTGAATGAGTCTTGATATGAACTTTAGATTATTTCAAATTCAGGTTAAAAATATGAATTGATAAGGGCCATAGACAAATTAAAAAACTTACGCGTTTGTTATTTATATTCAAGAAAAAATCTCCTATTTTCACTGGAAATGAAAATATCCATTCACCGATGAATGAAATATTCAATTTGAAGAAATCTATGTCTACTTTTATCCCTTCCCGCATTCACGGAATGCGGGAAGGTTATATTATTGACGGCATTTTTTATTTTATTTTTTTTTATTTATCATCTTGTTATTCGCTCAAATGAAAAAGTGTTCAACCAAATTGCCTGAAATTTGGTGAAACCATTGGTCAATGTACAATGACATGCTGGTAGAATTTGGGGGAATGACCCGGTCAAAGGTCATGGTCATGGTCATCTATAACTCAAAAGTATTGAACCATATTGCATGAAACTTGGTGGGAGGGATGATTGGTCAATATACAGGAACCATTTTGTCAGATTTTGGGAGCGATCGGGTCAAAGGTCAAAGATCAAGGTCAATGTCTTTATAACTCAATAACTCAAAAATTATTCAACCAAATTGTCTGAAATTTGATGGGACGATTAGACAATGTCCACGAACCATCTGGTAGAATTTTGGGATCAATCCGGTCTAAGGTCAAGGTCATTTATAACTCAATAACTCTAAAAGTGTTGAACCATATTACATGTAACTTGGTAGATCGATTGGTCATTATCAGATATTGGTAGCAAACAGATAAGCGGTGGCAAAAATATGCACTCTACCGAGTGCACGTAATCTAGTTGTATATATTATTGAAAACCAAAGAGCAGTCATTAGTCATATAAGATCAAGCAGATCGAGTCACTTCTTACTGTCGGTTGTTCCACATAAGCGAACGTAAGAATATCTAGATTTTATGATTTGTTCCTGTATAAATTAACTTTAGATATAGTTATTTTAATTACAAATTAATGATTATCTATATATGTAAGCTCTTATTAATTGATTCCATTAGCTTATTATTCTAGCCATTATGATGTTTTTTAACCATTTAAATAGTATTAAAACCTACTTCTCTTATAATTAACTATAGATTACTCCTTTAGTGCATGGGCAATAAAAACTACCTTCCTTATTACTTGATAGTTAATTTACCATCTAATTTACAGTATTTTCCTGATAGAGACACCAATCAACTGAATTTTCGTCACCGCTGCAAGGAAAGCAATAAAATCTGAGTCTGAGTACAAACGGATAGAACTTCATCGCATTTAGTTGCCTGCTTTCCGCCATCAAAATAAATGAGACTAGAATTCCGAGGAGAGAAAGACCAAAACTAATTAAATCCCACTAGAATTATACTCTTCTAATTTCGCTACGAGTTTAATTAGTCGCGTAACAAAGATAAATCTTCATGATATCAGATTTTAGTTCTGATGATTAATAAGAGAGGATTTTAAAGAGAAATGACGCCGTTAATTACAGGTGAGAATGATTCGATTGTTCGCGAGAGAAGCCGAGGAGTTTGGGGAAATTTATTTGATTAATTTGGAAAAAAATGGAAATTTTAATTGTGTGTTTCAATTGGGTGTCTGCTTTAAAGATTCAATTTCAAAGATAATTTAAATTCACTCTATAACAATAGAGTGATTATATTTCTGATTTTAAACAAAAGATTACAGCTTTTTCACATTTACGTGCATTAGTTCTTTCTATCATTTTCACTGTTTATGTAAGCAATAATTTTATATTTTAATTAGGGATAACAATTTAAATAGTATATCATTTAATTAGAAGCATGATTAAACATAAGTAAGAAGGGTACATTGTACCATATATTATATTTCGTATATACTTCAAATGTTTTAATTTCAACAAACCTAACATAAATAACCGTTTTTTAACTCTATATCTGATTATATAGCTAATATTCTGTATTATTTTAAATAAATTCCATTACCTTCACAAATTGCAGAAATTTATGTTTTGGTCGGCATTTATATATATGTAATCTTGTTATTCGCATAATTTCCAGGAATCATCATTTGCTTAGATTTCGGTAGCGATCAGGTCAAAGTTCAAGGTCAAGGTCATTCATAGCTCAAAAAGTATTCAACCAAATTGCTTTAAGCTTGGTGGGACGATTGGTTATTAACCAGGAACCAGCTAATCAGATTTTGGGATTTTTACCATAATGTATTATTGCCTCACCATTAGGTATAATGCTTGCATCACCACCCTCACCCCCCGTAATGTGTTGATATCTACAATGTGTCCTAGAAAAGAGTGTACCCGGCTTTGAATTATCATAACTCCTG
Organism: Caprella mutica; assembly: GCA_947561585.1. Taxonomy (NCBI): domain Eukaryota; kingdom Metazoa; phylum Arthropoda; class Malacostraca; order Amphipoda; family Caprellidae; genus Caprella; species Caprella mutica. The sequence continues at coordinate 92,144 of CANNZV010002260.1, forward strand.
AAGTATTGGAGATATTTCGATTCTGTATAAAATGTTTCGTGCGCCAAACATTATTCTATTGATGGAGACAATTTAATTAGTTTTCATTACCTTCGCAAATTTGCGTAAAGTCATATTTTACTCGGTATATATTTATTTATTTATCTTGTTATTCGCATAGCTGAAAAAGTATTAAACCAAATTGCTGAAATTGGTCAATCTCCAGTGACCTTCTGGTAGAATTTTGCGAGTGATCCGGTCAAAGGTCAAAGTCTTGGTCATTTATAACTTAAAAAGTATTGAACCATATTGCATGACACTTGGTGGGACGATTGGTCACTATCAAGTCACCAGTTTATTAAATTTGAAGAGAGAACAGGTTAAAGTGGTGGCGGAGGCATGCGCACTACCAAGTGCACGTAATCTAGTTGAACAATATTCTTACACTACTTATTTTAGTAAATACTATCAAAAGTAAGTACTATCAGTGTGTAAAATAATAAGCAGCGAATTTTAAAAGTAAGTACAAATTTTTAATTACACTAATAACACATTCCTATAAAAGTATGTATCAACGCTAAGTATGAATTGCACAGCTCTTCCTTTTCATCCATTTTGTTCAAAACACAACTGAGCTCTCAACATCAGTGTTCGCATTGCCTTGTTTTCAACAACAGTGGATTAGATTTTTGTAAATTCACTTCACGAGTGATAGCTTCTCGCAATGTGTTTATGGTTTCCAATGCAGTAGCGTATTCTTTATCCTTTAATTACCCTATAGAAGATTCGCAAGGTGTTAAGTCCGGGGATTTTGGAGGCCACTCAATATTAAAATGAAGGGCCACGACGCGACTGCAAATATGTAGGACATTTGGAGATAAATTTCGCGAGCTTATTATACTTTTTATACGGCGCACCCATACATGTAGTAGCATTTACTAAAATTATTTTTGTAAGAATATTGTCGATAGAAAACGCACGAAAATATCACAATCAAAAGATTATTGCTTGGGACACAAAATAATTTACACAGAAGGAAAATATCTCCAATACTCCAGAAGCTACAATAATTCAAAACTGGGTAGACTTTTTTTCCTGGGACACCCTGTATAATGAATTACTGCAAGTTATTATCGTTTCATTAAATTAGATCTACTAAATACCTAACTTTATACGAAGTAATACAATTGATAATAATTGCCAGAGATATTTTTATAAGTTGGTGCTATTTATGATATCTTGATCCGATCTTTAGTTCTTAATCCGATGTTAATTTTAATCTCCGTAATTGACACAATAGACGAAGAAAGTTTAATCCTCGTCACTTGCATAGACACTGACGATTAAAATTAATGTTTATAGGACAGCTTCGTGAAAGCCCTTTGAGTCCTATAAAGTGACAGATACCCACTGCTAGACCTCACATCAAAGTACTGACATCAATGTACTGACATCAATGTACTCACATAAATGTACTGTCATCAATGTACTCACATCAATGTACTGACATCAATGTACTCACATCAAAGTACTGACATCAATGTACTGACATCAATGTACTCACATAAATGTACTGTCATCAATGTACTCACATCAATGTACTGACATCAATGTACTGACATCAATGTACTGACATCAATGTACTGACATCAATGTACTGACATCAATGTACTGAGATCAATGTACTTACATCAATGTACTGACATCAATGTACTCACATCAATGTACTCACATCAATGTACTGACATCAATGTACTGACATCAATGTACTGACATCAATGTACTCGCATCAATGTACTGACATCAATGTACTGACATCAATGTACTCACATCAATGTACTCACATCAATGTACTGACATCAATGTACTGACATCAATGTACTCACATCAATGTACTCACATCAATGTACTGACATCAATGTACTGACATCAATGTACTGACATCAATGTACTCACATCAATGTACTCACATCAATGTACTGACATCAATGTACTCACATCAATGTACTGACATCAATGTACTCACATCAATGTACTGACATCAATATACTCACATCAATGTACTCACATCAATGTACTCACATCAATGTACTGACATCAATGTACTCACATCAATGTACTGACATCAATGTACTCACATCAATGTACTCACATCAATGTACTGACATCAATGTACTCACATCAATGTACTGACATCAATATACTCACATCAATGTACTCACATCAATGTACTCACATCAATGTACTCACATCAATGTACTCACATCAATGTACTCACATCAATGTACTCACATCAATGTACTCACATCAATGTACTCACATCAATATACTCACATCAATGTACTCACATCAATGTACTCACATCAATGTACTCACATCAATGTACTCACATCAATGTACTCACATCAATGTACTGACATCAATGTACTAACATCAATGTACTGACATCAATATACTCACATCAATGTACTCACATCAATGTACTCACATCAATGTACTCACATCAATGTACTCACATTAATGTACTCACATCAATGTACTCACATCAATGTACTCACATCAATGTACTCACATCAATGTACTCACATCAATGTACCCACATCAATATACTCACATCAATGTACTCACATAAATGTACTCACATCAATGTACTCACATCAATGTACTCACATCAATGTACTCACATCAATGTACTCACATCAATGTACTAACATCAATGTACTGACATCAATATACTCACATCAATGTACTCACATCAATGTACTCACATCAATGTACTCACATCAATGTACTCACATCAATGTACTCACATCAATGTATTCACATCAATGTACTCACATCAATGTACTCACATCAATGTACTCACATCAATGTACTCACTTCAATGTACTCACATCAATGTACTCACATCAATATACTCACATCAATGTACTCACATCAATGTACTCACATCAATATACTCACATCAATGTACTCACATAAATGTACTCACATCAATGTACTCACATCAATGTACTCACATCAATGTACTCACATCAATGTACTAACATCAATGTACTGACATCAATATACTCACATCAATGTACTCACATCAATGTACTCACATCAATGTACTCACATCAATGTACTCACATCAAAGTACTCACATCAATGTACTCACATCAATGTATTCACATCAATGTACTCACAT
>CANNZV010002260.1:97250-175639 GCA_947561585.1 Caprella mutica
ATCACTTTTTCCCAATTCCCCATCACTTTTTCCCAATTCCACATCACTTTTTCCCAATTCCCCATCACTTTTTCCCAATTCCACATCACTTTTTCCCAATACCACATCACTTTTTCCCAATACCACATCACTTTTTCCCAATTCCTCATCACTTTTCCCTTACTCATCACAGTTCAAATCATTTCAATGCTCACTCTAAGAAAAATAACTGCTCTAATTTGAATATAGAAGAGGGGGGGAGGGGGGGGGGAATAAACCTGCAACCCTGCATATATATTTTACTGTCGTTAAATTAACCTTTTTGTGAAAAAAAAAAGATTTCGAAAAAATGGGAACCATATAACACTTACGGTTGTCAAACTAAGTGTTAATGGATGATCTAGACGTATCACTGTTTCAAAAAATCCAATTGCAGTCAACAAAATTGTTATATTAACCTTTTTGTAAATAAAATTACGATTTAAAAAAAATCCATAGTAATTATTACAGAAGTGTATGCTCTTTAAGAATCATTTTAATTAGGTTAACAAAACAATGTTATTTAGAAAATTATTATTTGGATATTGTGTATCTAGAAATCATTTCGTGAACTAAACGTAAACATAAATTAGCTTAGTGTCATTTCTTAGTACACTATAAGCATAATAATTTATAGTTTAAATAAAAATATCAATTGATTTGATGATAGTAAAAATAATTAAATTAGAAGCGATTGTATAAAAAAGATATGTTAAAATAGTCGTGATATCATTTAGCAATGGAAAAGTTTAGTGGATTTTTATCTTCCTAAAAGTAAAATATAATCTTTTAATATCTCTATAATTACTTCAAAGTGAGAAATTGCTTCTGGAAGAGGAAGAATTCCACCAGATTGTAAGTATGAGTTTACCACTTTCCACCAGAGTGCAAGTATGAGTTAACCACTTTTCAACGTGGACCATTTTCATGATTTACAGAAAATTAAAACATTACTTTGGGGACTGAAACCTTGTAAGAATTTATCAAACAGTCTTTTTGTGAGAGAATTTATGACTACTCTCTGTGTGAGAGTAGAGAGTGAGTCACTCTCTGTGTGAGAGTAGAGAATGAATCACTCTTTGTGTGAGAGAAGAGAATGAGTCACCCTTTGTGCGAGAGAAGAGAATGAGTCACTCTCTGTGTGAGAGTAGAGAATGAGTCACTCTCTGTGTGATAGAAGAGAATGAGTCACTACCATTGGCTTCAGGTACAACTTCTGTTCAGTTTTGTTTCAGTCTGTCTGTTTTTTTTATACCGTTAACACCAGCAGTAAAGTTAAGTCAAGTACTTATAGTGTGAGGGGAGAGTTTAAATATAAAATGTACTATATTATACAAACATTATTTGATATCATACATCAATATGGTTGTATAAGGCCTTTCAAATGACTTCAGATCTCCTCCATAACCATATGGCTCGGACTCTCACATCACCCTAACGCTTTTAGGATTATACTCCACGGATATTTCTCATTTGAAACTCTATTCACAAATACAGTTGTTCTGTTTGCAGTATCGCCAATGTTTCAGTCATTAGACTGAGAATTGGAAGAAAATAAAGCAAATTTATCCCCTTGAAGTTTATATATCAAATTATATAAGTATGTTTGATATGGATGTATACTTGTGGAATGTGGATATAAGTTATGTAATCTAATATGCTTCTATTACTTGCATAATGCTTTTTAATATAAATACTCAAAACATATCAAAAAATATCAAGGTATCCTTTTACTCAACATATATTTTAGAAAGAAATATCATATGTTATCCCATTAAACATTTCTTTATTGGTATCTTCCGTTTCTTCTCCCATTTAACGTTAAATATTAAATGTCTATTACTCTGGATCAAAAAGCTCTCCAAATCTTCATGAAGCGTTAGGAAAGACAGCTCTTTTTAGTTCAAGTAATGACATCGCATGTTGAAGGTCCATTTCTCAGGGTGGGAGTGATCTTAGACAGCTCAGAGCTTCGCACTTCTTCACAAAAAGACATTTTGAAACCTCAAACTGTGGCCTTCTTTGCTTAAATCAAACATTTGAACTTTCTCTAGATCTGTTCTGATAGCAATATAGAACATGGTTTTGGCATCTTGAATTGGGAAAGACGAAGCAATTCCTTTTTCAGTACTTACCTCAGATTCTTAATGTGAAATTATATGGTGGGGCCATAGGAGATTAAGTGGGGAATCAAGTTACTCTTTCATGGCACCATCTTATACCTTGCTTTTCGAGAATTGAATAATTTTATCATCAAGCGAGGTGAATTCAGTCTGCATTTACTGACAAGCTGTTGTATCCTATTATTTGAAGAAGTGATTTGAGCGAATGATGTTGAAATGTAACTGAATAATCTTCTAGTTCAAGTTGTTATAAATAAGACTATTTACCTATAGTTGTTATTGTTTGACACGGTTTCTAATATTTATTTCATAAATAACAGACATTGTAGCATCCTCAAGAAAAGTATTTTTCCACCGTACTGAAAAATCCTTAGCTTGAATACTTAGAAAATGTTAAAAATTACGATTTACATATGGTTGTATATAATACTACTCGTTGGAAATGAATTATGTTATCAGTTCATAAAACAGTTACTATATATGATCAGAATATTAAGAGGGTTCACAAAATATTTTTTACGTTCTTAGCCTAACATTTAGTGTGGGTTGAACATGTCTTTTCTGCATATTCTTTCATTTATTTCTATATTTATATTTTACCTCACGTTATCCTATATATATGCGTAGATTTATGTAGAGATCCTCATATTTATATATGTACATCATTAGAATATATTTCATAAGTGCATATCTCAATCCAATGCACATTCTATTCCATGTGTATTTTCTTAATGGGGAATAACAACTAATATATACCTGCTAAATACACATTGTATAAACCAATATAACATTAAAGCAAATTCACCAAATTGATAATTAATTCACAGCAGACAAAGATTGAAGTAAAATTGTAATTCGTATATAAGCTTCATGAATATTCCGCAGATTACAAAAACCTCCATCGGAATAATGAGTAGGAATTAGCTATTTGCTCTCTTACTTAGCCTCGTGAGTTTGTTTGCTTTTACACACCTTAGTCTGACTAGTGAAAATGTCTTCACGATTCTCAATAACCTTCCAATCTTACCCATACCTTTTCAGGACCTTTCCAGGAGAGGATCCTACTGAATATTCTATATAGAATTATAATATACTTATATTCAGAGTCCTCATTAAAATTTTCTCTCTAAGTAGAGATAACAGTGTCAATAGATTATTGAACTAGAACTATAATACAAAATAATGGATGACATTTTAATGAGCTTTAACATGTCATTGACATCTTTTCACCCTAAAATTTCAGTTTTGAACAAGGAGGTAATACCCCATGGTATCACTAGGTCCTTATCTCCACTCCTGTTGTTCTTCTGAGCCACTTGATGTTGACCTCTGGTGTGTGTGTGACCATCTGTAGTGACCCATGACTTCAGGGAGAGTCTGCAGCTGCACGGAGTAGAAAGGCGTAATGACGGACTGAACAAAATGGGACAGGTAGACAGACCCTCTGCGGTGCTAAGAACTACAAATTAACCATAAATTGGACACTTCATGAACAAGGCTGCTAGAGTTTATTATAAATAGTGAAGGATTTACAGGTAAAGCTCCTACAACATGCCCACTATAAAGGACAAAGATTGTCCATTCTACCGGACATGCAGCTCTCTACAACGACCTCTTAAAATCATGTGTTTTAAAAAATATTTTATCCATATACCAAGTATCTAGTCAATCATTTATTAAATTCAGAGGTTTTACAATTTACAAGATTACAATCAACACTTCAATGTGTTATTAGGAATGAAACAGATGTGTAACTATTCTATATTAAGGAATAGTTACAGTTATACCTACCTTGTTATTTCAAACATTTATATGAGTAAGTTATATATATATATATATATATTATAAGATTTTCATTAAAATGTTCATTAAATAATATTCTGAGATTGTTTACCTTCATTAGCATTTATTTGGCAAAGAACTTGCATAGTTTAAATCCCCAACTGAAGTAAAACCTCCGTTGCGTATAGCGTCCATTGCTCGGCATAGCGGACTCTTTTTCCTTTTTTCGGTTAATGTACTTTCCGCTGTACGATCTTTACCTGTAATTAAGTTTGGAAGCAATGAGGGACGTATATGGAATGAATTAAACCGTTCTGTTAATTTACGCTCAATTTATTGATAAAATAAAAAAAGAAAGCAATAATCTCATATTTTTCTGTATATTTTGAGCTATAGAAAATTATATAAAAATTTTAATAATCATTGCCGATCATTTAGGAATGACAGATTGCAGAAGATGTCCAAAAGCGTACTTTGATCTAGTGAAATTTTTCTAAAAAGTGTTCACTGTAACTGAAATGAGTGATAACTATTTTGAAATGGAGATCGAAGAATGAAAAAGTGTATAATTTATGAAAGATTCTCTCTTAATCTCCCATGGCCCCACTATAACTTGAACTCTGGGTAGTCTTTGGAATAATTACTTTAGGTCAGTTTAATAAAAGAATATTCATTTAAATGATGATTCTATGTTCCCAAAGGATGAACAGCTGTGCCAAACAAGGAAAATCTGACATCATTCTGCACACTTCTCTTTTTTGAACTCTGACAGCAACGTTTGAATAAATCGAATTTGTTTGAAATTTTTGAAAATTATAGAATTGATTTTCGTAACATTTCCAAATTTGTCAAAATGTCAAAAGATTCCAATTTATAGATTCAATTCTTATTTATTTTCAGTGGATGGCATTTTTGAATCATCTAATCAGTGTTTTTGTTAATTAACTGCAGTTGGAAATGCATGTGTTTAGCAGTGCATATTTGTACAGTGGATATGCATGCATTTACCTAATTAGAAAAAGAACAGATGGTAAAAGAAACTCTCTTACTTAATTAACCCAAATAATATTAACAAAAATACAACTAAAGAAATTCATGAATTAATCTTCAAAACTTTAAAAAAGAAAAAGAATAAATTTACTGAAAAATAAAAATATTTTATTATTCAATATCCTTTAATTTAACTATTGTAACTTATAAATAAATATAGTTTGCATACTATTTACATATATAATAAATATGTATACTTAATAATCACACGGCACTCGTTTAAATACAATAGTTTATAATTTTCTTTTTTATACCTGATGTCTATTCTTCTATTTTATCATTGCAATAATTTATCTAAATAATGTATTGAAATTTTATATCTTCTTATAAAGACACTCAGTCAAATAATCTATTGACAGACCATATGGCCAACAGACTCTACCACCAATGAGTCACTGATGGAGTACTGGTGATAATTAGCACTAGTGTTGAGAACTAGTACTTAGCACTAGTGTTTAGCACTAGTGTTTAGCACTACTACTTAGCACTAGTGTTTAGCACTAGTACTTAGCACTAGTGTTTAGCACTAGTGTTTAGCACTACTACTTAGCACTAGTGTTTAGCACTAGTACTTAGCACTAGTGTTTAGCACTAGTGTTTAGCACTAGTGTTTAGCACTAGTGTTTAGCACTAGTGTTTAGCACTAGTGTTTAGCACTAGTGTTTAGCACTACTACTTAGCACTAGTGTTTAGCATTAGTACTTAGCACTAGTGTTTAGCACTAGTGTTTAGCACTACTACTTAGCACTAGTGTTTAGCACTAGTACTTAGCACTAGTGTTTAGCACTAGTGTTTAGCACTAGTGTTTAGCACTAGTGCTTAGCACTAGTGTTTAGCACTAGTGTTTAGCACTACTACTTAGCACTAATGTTTAGCACTAGTACTTAGCACTAGTATTTAGCACTAGTGTATAGCTCTAGTGTTTAGCACTTGTACTTAGCACTAGTGTTTAGCACTAGTGTTTAGCACTAGTGTTTAGCACTAGTGTTTAGCACTAGTATTTAGTCCTAGTGTTTAGCACTAGTGTTTGTTCAATGACATGGACATTGGACATTTCAAAATACATTTGTTTTAATCTATCAAAAATTTACCGACTGAGAAAGTAGAAAAGGGCATCAGATGGAGTAGAATTCATCTTTTATTATTTATTAGAGAGGCCACGGCCTTAATTTTACTATAAAGGCTTCCATATGTTAAATAAATAAATAAATATTTTTTCAAGTATTAAATAATAATTTCAATGGACACCTTTAACAATTTTTTGTTATTTTGATGTTATTATACGCTATCGTTCATCTCTGAAAATTTCTGGAGTATAAAAGCATATTATTAGAATAAACGTTGACCCTTATAAGTAAAAAATGATTGTAGTATTTTATTCATTGGTATTAATCAACTAATAAATATTCAGATTATTAATTGTATAAACGGATCTTTCCCACTTGACTACCCCCTCAAAATAAAATTTAAATTAATTTTTTCCAATGTACTTTTGTCCATAGAATCCGAAAATCATAACCGTTTTTCTGTAGCAAAGTTCTCAATCCTTCAGTATAATGCATAAGAAATAAATAACTTTAAATCCTCATATCTCAAAAAGTATTTTTGGATTATATATGGACAAAAATACATTAAAAAAAATAATTTAAATTAAATTTGGTGGGGTCGTCAAATGGGAAAGATCCAAATAAACTCTTTAGTAAAGCGAATTAAAGTAATTTTTTCAATTATTGGATAAGCTTTTAATTAAATAGAGTAAGCTTTTTAGTAAAATGAATTAAAGTATCTTTTTAAAGTATTAAATAAACATTCAATTAAATGAAATAAGTTTTTTTAGTAAAGTGAATTAAAGTAACAAAAAAATCTTAAAAATCCCCAATGTAACTATATAACTAGCATTGTCCCTATTTTCTACTATATTTTACTGTGTGCTGCCTCTGGTCAGAAATTAGTGTATAAAGTAGCTATGGCATTAAAAGAAAACATTCTATATATAATATATATTATATTTTCACAGTTACAATAGTGACACTGTTCAATGCATTCATATTAGTTCAAATATGCATAGTTATATTATATCCAATTCGAAAAGTATGGTAGACCATGGAAGATTAAGCAGAGGCCCTTCTTAATTAATCTCCTATGGCCCCACTATAACACTTTCAATGGGAAGTGAGATAGTTATGGTGGGTAATTAGACATGGCCTAAGTACTTAACTCAACTTCAGTTGTAATTAATAATTTCAGTGATCAGGCAGTGATTCATATCTAATAAACCACGAAGATGTCATAACCTCCTCACTGTGCTGTCTTCTTAATGTATTAGTATTAAAAACGATTATTCAGCAACAGTTTATGTTCGGCTCTCTTCTTTTAAAAACAAACTACTATTTATATACCATTTCATAATATATACCAGGAACATATAATGCGGTGAACGTTAATATTTTTCGTTTATCTGAACATAAACGTGAATGAGACACGATTTCCCAAGCAATCTATCCTCTTCTACAGAATAAAATACTAAACATACTTAACATTTTAACCTCCAGTCATCTCTTCGTGAAAAGAAAACAAAGTTTGTGTTAAGTGGAAAGGAAAAATACCAGCAGAAATTCTGTTCATTCTTTTCAAAGTGTTAGGAAGTGACATCATTATTTAGATTCTCCTACAGAAATTATAATTAGGATATCCAATAATTGGAAAATTTAGTTGCAGGTCATTTGAAAGCATGAATTATGACGGTAAAATAATATTATATTTTATTTAAGAATATTTAATTATCCATATTATTATCTATTTAGTTAATATGAGAACCGATATTTTAAATATTTTTTCAATTAAAAATTTCGTGGAGCAGCACACATGAAAGAAAGTTATGGTGGGGGCTTTAAAGATTATGAGAGGACCGTACATACTCTTCTCTGGCCCCACCATAACTTTCCCCCTGGTTGATTACAGAGCACTCATAGATTACGGTAATTACAGGGACGTCATCCTAATAACGTGTACATAATATAATTTGACGCTATGTCTTCTCCCTTTAAATTTGTGACAGAATTGGACATGACCAATTATAAATCTGCTTGATTAACTTTTCTTAATTGACTGTTGGATGAATTCATCATCTGACATCTCATGCAAATGTTAAATTAGAGATAAAATGAAGATTCTCATGTTGGTGAACCGATGATAAAATCAGGGAATTCGAGAGTCTCTACGCTCGTGATGATAAATTAACTCTGCAAATTCTAATTTGGTTGCATCTTTTCCACAATTTGACCATTACCTTTTCTATAATATTTCTCACCTGTCTAATAAATTAGGGGGTACAATTGACTCTATTCGTAGGTATGTACCTACACTGCACACACTTCACGGTTTCACTGTACAAACATTGTTGTAACCAACCAAGCGTGAACCTTAATACCTGCCGGATATTTTTATTTTGTCACGTTATGGGATAATCATGATGACAATAATTCATCAAAAAGTTGTGAGAGAAAACTGTTCAAATAGCTATGCGAGCTAATAATGAGATGTTGGCTGTGGAATTTAATTCCGCTGTAGTGTTGGAATGGCAGAAAAAACTCTCTGTCGATTTACAGACGCGAAGAGTCCGTGAGGATGATTTCAATTACAATAAATTCCATGGAAGAAGTGTAGTTCTTAGACCTCCATTGAGACTTGAGTCATAGAGGATTATTAGGAACACTTTCTTCACTGTTCGAATTGCAATATAAATATACAGCCGGTTGTAAAATCGTAATTAGTTCAAATTAGAGGTAGGTAGTTCAAATTCAGGTACGAAGAACGGGTGGTTAATCAACTTGGGATAAAATGTTGGAAATAAGTAATAGCACACAATCTCTACTCAAAAAACACCAAAAGACAGTTCTTTCCCAGGAATATAATACAATAGAGGTGGCCATAACATATTAATTTGGGACCACTCATAGTCTTCGATGGCTCTATAGTTAAGTAGGCCATGGCTCAACCCTATCTGAAACTGGTAATGTAGCTGCAATGTGAAATAACTGCGAGTGTTTCATGTTATAGGGTTCGGTGCACATTCAGCAGTTAATTTCATAATTAGATGAGGCGAAATTGTTAAAAAGTACTCCAGATATTCTAGCTGACACACTATATACTTTCCGACCATTACAAATTCCGTTAATTGACGTGTATTATAAGCATAAAAAATCGAATTCAAACATCATAAAATGTCTAATGCATGCATCGATAAGATCGCAGTGATTTATCACCTCGTGGATTACCAGCTGTATGGTCTGAATTGGAACTCGATTGACTGCTATTAGAACACATTTGGTTGTCAATTACACCCCAAGAACACCATTAAATGACTAAACGGGGCAATCAATTATCAAAAGATATGTGCTGAAAATGCTAGACGTATATTTCGAACAAATAAGTGCAACATATACATTGTTATAAGAAGAAAAAGTATATGGAGTATGTTAATTATCGATAATGATGGTTAGAATGTAGAGATCTGTGATTGTTTGATGCTATTGATAATAGAGAAGTTATGGCACCGGTACATTAGATGTACAGTTGGCAAATGATCCCATAATTGAGATTATGGCGGATAAGGAAGAATTGAAGTGGGCTTTAACATTTAAGAAGTACCTTTGTCAACATGTTAGTATTATATGTGAAATCTTCAAAATCTGGATGGAAACGAAGATTCCATATTGAAAAAAACGAGTGCCGAATGAACTGTGTAAAAGAATTGAATCATTTTTGGTTGTATTAACCAATGGTTAGGTATAAATGAGACATATGAGCGAACAGACACATTACTTAAAAAGATTATTTGCCAATGGTAAGGAACATTGGCTTATAATTGATCAATATCGAAGAACAAGACTCACGATTATATGAAAATTATCTAAGGTTCATATTTCAATGGAGAAAAAGATTTACAGCGCATGCAGTTACTATTGTGAAGAATGATTTGTCATTGAAATATTAATAGTGATAATGATTTACAACTTCCTTTGAAAATTATACCCATTCAAATTTCTTTACAGTTTATCTAACCATGACTCCCCAAAGAAGACTAGTGACCCTATCTATATCGCCTGAAATGTGCAAGTCGTAGGTGACCGCACCCGTCTGGATTGTTATTTTCTTATCACGTTTCCAGTTGCTTCTCTTGTGGTAGAAGAAAGAAGATACACTTGCAGCTGACATGCTTCCATTACTTCTTGCATTACACTTCTGTCACTCTCCTTTCTCAGTTTGGATTTCTTGGTCTGAATGCTATCGAAAAGCAATTGTTTGAATAAAAAAACACGAAAATCGTGATTCAGTGTCAGTACGCCGTTCATCAAAGTTCAAACAGTTACGCCAATGGTATAAGGGGCGTCATTAAGAAGAATAGCTCTAATTTGCTACACATGGAGCTAGAAGCGAACTCTTGGTTCGTATTCAGGAAATTAATTCTCATTGAAATATCGAGGTTTTTGATAAATCTAAAATGGAGGAAGTAACACAATTCATTTCAGTTCTGTAGAATTCAGATTTAATGTTATAGTTTGCTTGCTCATATGATGTAAAACAGTTTCTTTTGTTTGACGGTAAAGTTAGAGTATTGGTGATAAGAATAGATGTCAATTCAATGTTTCAGTGATAGTTTTATAAAATGAGAGGATCATTTTCAGTCAATTATATAATTACATCTAACAATATTAGTACATATTTATTCAATTTAGAGTGTTACCTTTATCGTAATGTACAGGAAAACAACTTTTGATGGGGTCCTATAAGTGGGGTCCTCAAATAATCTTTGGAGACCCCGCCATAATATTCTATCTGAGATTTATCTCAGTAATAGGATAACTACAAATCCGTGATAATGTAAGATAATAAATGAATAAGTCATTCTTGATAGTACGTTTCAAAATGACTTAACGGGGCAATATTTACAAAAGTATCTTATTCATATAGTAACATACCTATTCCTTTCATCAGATATAAACATCGATGGGTAATCCTCTGTGATCTTTGACATAAGTGTAGGTTATCGTGTACGAAATATAATAGTTTTGTAATAATATCCGCTACCGTTGATCTTGATACTGATAATCTATGTCATTTTCTTTGTACTGAATATCTAAGTCATTTTCTTTGAACATCAAGAAAAATTATTATTATTACATTTGGTCGGTCCACAAAAGATTAAGAAGGGTGAACAAATTTCTCATGGTATCTACATTGAGATAGAAAATAGGATATTCTCAAAGTACATCATGTAGTAGTACATCATGTAGTAGTACATCATGTAGTAGTACATCATGTAGTAGTACATCATGTAGTAGTACATCATGTAGTAGTACATCATGTAGTAGTACATCATGTAGTAGTACATCATGTAGTAGTACATCATGTAGTAGTACACCATGTAGTAGTACATTATGTATTGTAGTACATTGTTCTCCTATCTATGCTCGTATTTTTCACTAATATTCAACATCTCCTACTCTATTACAAATTATTGTTCATATTTTTTCAGTAATAATGAAATTCAGAAGATGGTGACTTCATAAATAAATAAAAAATACAATTTTTTTCTTCCTATTTTGATATTTAACTGCGAATTCCAGAGAATTAGATCGGTAAGTGGTTAAACATTGAGTCGTGTAAGCAGCAAACTTTTTTCTAACGACAGGTATGATTTTGTGACGGAGAATACAGGGCTATGGGGTGTATTTGACAAAATATAGGCTTCTTGCAGCCCTCTTATCGCCCTGAGATCTGCCATGCCTTCTATATATTCACCTCCTTCTCATATCAAACATGGACTCTAGAAATAAGTAGAGTGCTCTCTTATTGTACATTGGGTGATTCGTTTATAACTTAAAAGTCACCGATTTCTAATCACTTCATTTTTAAAATGAATCCTCAAAGGTTTGATATATTTATGGAATACTTTCAAATAGAGTTAGAAAATTGAAATTTTTCTCAAACAATCTATTTTTAGATTAGATTAACTTAAAAAAAAGCGATATTAGTAAAATTACTTTGAAGTTATTTTCAAATTATTCCCTAGCCTGATCCTGTTCACTTGGTATTTGTTATTGTTGTGAGTTGATGATATTATTAATAACTGACTGAGTGGAGGGTAATGGTACCTCTACCGCACCACAGAGCCTTACATTTTACCATCTAATTACATAGCTTTGGTACAGGTAAGAAAATGTTTGTTTATTTTCACCTCATACTCTAATTTCTTCACTTCAATTTAATAGTAAATACGTATGAGAAATAAATAATAGTTTAATTGAACAAATATTGGAGAAATTTTATTCTGACAAAATATGTGAAAGTTGAATTTATGTTTAATAAATAAAGTCTGCTTATAAATATTATGTAGTTATTTATGTACGTTAAACCAGGATTGATTCGATATAACTTTAATATTGGATGCGTTTGACAACATATTTTCCTGTTTATTTTCTTCTTGACTATATTTTATTTTAACTTTTTTTATGGTATAAATTTAGAGTAAGAATGATTTTTATTGGAAGTTACGGAGGACTATCGGAGATTAAGGGGGGGGGGACTGTTCTCCATGACTCCCCCACACACTATCTCTGTTACCTGTGTATATAGACAGGTGATTAATGTTAAGATGGGTTCTTAAGAATAAACATTGTAGATACCTTGGGATGTAGATCTGAGAGATTATTTCATTGTTATATCGATAGCTTTTACCTTTAATTATGAGTTGTGGCTTGAACTGTGGAATACCTGATACAGTATTTAATTGCTACTATCAATATTTCACTCCCATACAATAAAATACATGTTAGAAAATATTAGTCAAATATCATTGTACTAACAAATGAATAATAGAAATTAATGATTTTTCATACAATATGATATAATAAAGAGATCTAAATCAAATATAAAGAATATACGCAGTATAAAACAGTTACGAATAAGAATATATAGTTTTATTTTTTCCTTAATATTATCCTTGCTATTACTATCACGGAAGCAATATCATGCATATTATTCAAATGATATTGTGGATCAAGGTCAATTGATCCCCGGCCATTTGATTCCCGGTCATCTGATCCCCGGTCATTTGATCCCCATACCATAAGATTCCCGGTCAAATGATTCCCAGTCATATTTTCTGTTTATACACCTAGTATTTATTTATCATATTTGAATAAACTAATTCTTTAACATATAGTAATAGAAATATTCACCTATATACAGTCGATGAAGTTTTTTAAAGAAACTATAAGTAATAAGGGTAAAAACAGCTAACAAGAAACTAAACATTTTTTATTCAAATAAGTAACAATATATGCTTTCAAATTTACATTCCGGCAAAAAAAAATATTCAGTGGTAAAATCAAATGTTCAGGTATACCCCTAATTATTATAACTAGCACATATGACTAATCAAATAAATCAGGAGCATGTCTCGTAATTCTTATCCTGGTATAGGAGCTAATTGAGGAGTAACTTTTGACAATTTTATCGGTAGTTTTCAGGTAAGCTTTTTTGCTGTAACTATTACAATTATTATCATCATGCAGGTGGGAAATCAAAAGCAATTTTATGGTACTATAAATTAAGTATACTATTTACCATAAAATGATTTTCAATCTTACCCACCTACATGATCATAATGTTACGGGAAACAGCTTAAACTGAAAGTTATGTATATTCCTATCACCTATAATATGATTTCTGACTATTTGTAAATGTAAATTATTTGTAAGTAAAAATAGTTAATTTATTGCGACAATAAGTTCTGGCTGTTTGAATTCTGTTATTTTTTTCATTATATATAAAATTTATTAAATAAATAGTAGATGTCAAATTGTTTCCAAGTTTTATTTATTATTTAAATAGTAAATGGCAAATTTTATATAGAAATAAGAATCGTAATAAATTATGGTATGCTAAATATATGAGCAAACAAAAAATATTATTCGGAATCAAATAACCGGGGACCAAATGACAAGGGTTCAGATGGTATGGGATCAAATGACTGGGAATGTAATGACCGGGGATCAAATGACCGGGAATGTAATGACGGGGGTTCAGATGGTATGGGATCAAATGACCGGGGATCAAATGACCGGGAATGTAATGACCGGGGATCAAATGACCGGGAATGTAATGACCGGGGTTCAGATGGTATGGGATCAAATGACCGGGGATCAAATGACCGGGAATGTAATGACCGGGGATCAAATGACCGGGAATGTAATGACCGGGGTTCAGATGGTATGGGATCAAATGACCGGGGTTCAGATGGTATGGGATCAAATGACCAGTGATCGTTTGACTGGGGATCAATTGACCAGCATCCGTTATTCCTAAATCATTGTCTTTGTTTAAATGATCCCTTTTACTAATTCATATAAATTCCTGAACTAAAGTACCTGAAAAGATCATTTAATTTCTCATAGTTAGTTTGTTGGAATACCCATGTACCTGTCATAAAGAAAAAAATATCCAAAACCCTTTCGGTTTCTTTACTCAGATCTGGTCTGATATCGTGCCTTAATATGTCTCATTATGTAACATGTACTATTCTGAAAATGAAACTTCTTACCAGGTTCTGCTATTCTATCACCACATACAACGACCTCTCTGTATTGACTCGTTAGTGTAATTAATTTGACGTACCTATGCTTTACCCATGTACAGGAATATATTTTCGTAGCACAGTTATTGCTACGTATGTAATTAAAATATTTTGGTATTTTTAATTCTAAATTATGCAAGATCCTTTGTAAATTTTGCGTTCTAATTATGTATACTGTATAGGTTGTAAATATTGTATTATTAAATTCATGATCACTGGCAATTATATCAATATTCACGTTGTATATTCGTTATAACACAGTATTTGATGTAATTTCGTTCTTATTTATTATTATTATTCAATGCCATTATTCCTTAAATATGAGGAGATACTAGAAATCACGAATAGCAAGCTAGTTATCAATTCAAATATTGTAATACGAGTGACTGCAGTACTAAACTATATATCTCACGGTAAGTAACTTTGACCTTACAGTGAAACATTAACCAATAATAGTTCATTAGAATGGAAATGCTCAGAGTCATGAGGTAAAGTACGTAAATAGTCTGTTGGCAGATTGGACTGTACATCTTAGGAGTTGAACTAATAACAATGAAACAACGTGAATTGTTAGTTCAAGAAAAAGATTAATACACTTCTTAGTTTTCTAGTAAAAGCATTCAAATCAGTTATATTAGGTCCACAAATAACTAAAAACAACTATTCCGTTATTCCCTACAGTCGGAAGTTCCTTTATCACCCCTTCTTTCGGTAGTTTCGTTATTACCCCTTCTGTCGGTAGTTTCGTTATTACCCCTTCTGTCAGTAGTTTCGTTATTACCCCTACTGTCGGTAGTTCCGTTATCACATCTTCTGTCGGTAGTTCCGTTATCATCCCTACTGTCAGTAGTTCCTTTATCACATCTTGTGTCGGTAGTTTCGTTATTACCCCTTCTGTCAGTAGTTTCGTTATTACCCCTACTGTCAGTAGTTTCGTTATTACCCCTACTGTCGGTAGTTTCGTTATTACCCCTTCTGTCAGTAGTTTCGTTATTACCCCTACTGTCGGTAGTTCCGTTATCACATCTTCTGTCGGTAGTTCCGTTATCATCCCTACTGTCAGTAGTTCCTTTATCACATCTTCTGTCAGTAGTTTCGTTATTACCCCTTCTGTCAGTAGTTTCGTTATTACCCCTACTGTCGGTAGTTTCGTTATTACCCCTTCTGTCAGTAGTTTCGTTATTACCCCTACTGTCGGTAGTTTCGTTATTACCCCTACTGTCGGTAGTTTCGTTATTACCCTTTATGTCAGTATAGTTCCGTTATCACCCCTTCTGTCGGTAGTTCCGTCATTACCCCTTCTTTCGGTAGTACTGTTATCACCCCTTCTGTCGGTAGCTCCGTTATTACCCCTACTGTCGGTAGTTCCGTTATCACATCTTCTTTCGGTAGTTCTGTTATCACCCCTTCTGTCGGTAGCTCCGTTATTACCCCTACTGTCGGTAGTTCCGTTATTACTCCTTCTGTCGGTAGTTCTGTTATCACCACTACTGTCAGTAGTTCCGTTATCACATCTTCTGTCGGTAGTTCCGTTATCACCACTACTGTCAGTAGTTCCGTTATCACATCTTCTGTCGGTAGTTCCGTTATCACCCCTTCTGTCGGTAGTTCCGTTATCACATCTTCTGTCGGTAGTTCCTTTATCACATCTTCTGTCGGTAGTTCCGTTATCACCCCTTCTGTCGGTAGTTCCGTCATTACCCCTTCTGTCGGTAGTTCCGTCATCACCCCTTCTGTGGGTAGTTGTTTCAAGATGGTGTTTTCACCAGCAGCAGCTGGATGGGAATCTAAAATAGATATTCGTAAGTGATTGCAAAAAGGTTGTTTGGGAAAGTTAAAATCTATCACTTGACTCCTCTTAAGGTTTGCTAATGGGTCTCCTGCATTTTTCGGTTGTCGTAAAGTAGCGATGAGTCTAATGGAAATATTTCAATGGGAATATCTTCCATTAGTTATTGGGAATGACTTCTCCTTCTAAATATGAAGATATTTTCTCAGGACATGTTATGGGAGCTCGTGATTAACTATTACGTCCCTGCCTACCTGATTGAAAATTCCACAATTAATGAAGTGAAGTTAGATTGTTTCGACGCTTTCACAGCGTTTTTATTTATTGTATAGAGTAAAACTTTATAATTCTTATTGGATGTGTTCTACAAGTTTGGATATGATATTTTTCATGTAGTGCAGTAGCAATCTTTTAATGCATTCATATGTCCTCTTACAAGCTTTGAAAAGTGCCCAGATTGCATTTATCTTAACTGTTTTATTTAAAGAACGAATTGAGAGATAAAATTTGGAAAAATATTTAGTAAAAAAAATTAGAAAAAAATAAGAAAAAGACCAAATTATTAAGGAAAAAATATCAGGAGATATTAAATTAGCATGGCGTACATACTAAATACTCCTACAAATACAACTGCAACCTATCCATTTA
This sequence comes from Caprella mutica, assembly GCA_947561585.1. Classification (NCBI taxonomy): domain Eukaryota; kingdom Metazoa; phylum Arthropoda; class Malacostraca; order Amphipoda; family Caprellidae; genus Caprella; species Caprella mutica. Next base: position 114,301 of record CANNZV010002260.1, read on the forward strand.
AACTAATAATTAGTTTATACTTACGTCTAAAACAATAGATTTGCAGACGAAATCATGCGAGTGACTGTTTTTCTAACCGTAGAGTTTAGCTCCTATTTATGTCCCTATAACTATGACTAGGGTCTAAGGTTAAGCATAATAAGCATCATAATGAAATTAATCCACTGGATATTCAACCAAAGTGTAGATAAATTAGTCAACTTAGAACATTAACCAGCAATATAAATGTGATATGCAGCCCTCAACTATTTCTTATAAAGTAGTTTATCCCGGGTGGTATAATATATGCACATTTTGTGACCAGTTTTATTAATAATTTATAGTAGGCGCTTTTGAAGCTTCAGAATATATTCAATGTGGGTGGTGGAAATCAATATATTAATATCTTATAGTTGGAAGCAGATTTATTTCGAAAAAAATATTTTCAATTTTGAAACTATGATGGTACTTTATTAATTTTGCTCTTTATAGATATTTTGATAAATATGGAAAATAAAGAAAAAACTCATTGTACTTTAATTTAAATTTTCCATATGATTTACAGCTATTTAAAAAAAAAAAATCACCTAGAAAGATTTAATTTCTCTTTGCAGAGTAATTTACTAATACAAATGATAGTTACTTTATATATAATGTATTTTTTTAACTTTTTTTCTTACAATTTATTGCCTAATTCTCTTAAATTGGAGGCTGCAAGCACCTCCTGATCTTTTCCGAGGAAATTTATATACTGAAAGTTAGGAGATAGAGAGTGTCGTGGTAAATCTTCTTCCAATAAACACTATCAAAAACTCCTTTGACTTTTTGTTAGTTGTTATCTGACACAAGATTCAATACATGATATCATGAATTGAACTAATGCTTACATCCTTATTTAGATAATATTGGACCATATGTAACTGAGTATTTAAAGTTCCCGAAAAGTTACCACTAAATCCAGCTTATAGGATGTGAAGTCAACTATAATTTGAAGAATAATATCAACATTGCTGCTTATCCCTTCTATCCTTCTTTTGAACCACCTGCTGCCCTTATTGCCATAAATAGCATATCAATCCTCTGACGAAAGCTCGGGTTTTTCTGGCCCTGTAATATGACTCTGAATTGGTATTTAAAATTTAACATATGGACCACCGATTAAAAAAGGTAACTGTGATCAGAGAGCTATTGTGTAGGACGGCTAGACACAATTAGGGGGATTTTGCATTGTACTCTCGCCTTTGAATGGAGTTGAGATTGAAGCTGTCCCTGATTGAACAACTGCAATCACTGACATCGTTTGCACTGCGAGATGCATTATTTCTATTGTAAGAGGAGTCCCCTCCTAGTCCTCACCATAAATTTATGGGATTAATTTTGCATATTTATTTGAATTTTTATGAAGTGTTTGATTATGTTGATAGTTCAGTTAAGTTAAATTTATTCCTTTTTGGTTACTTGCTAACATTATTGGCTCTAATATAACTTATTTAAGGGGACCGTCCGTGAAGAGGTCTCTAAATTGAATAATTTTTTTTATTTCATAAATAGGTACCTAACAACCTTATAAATGATTGTAAAAAAATCAGAACTCCAGAGTGTGCCTGTGTGACGCTATGTCCCTGTACAGAGGGGGTAGGGGGTGGGTATAGTGCTCTGTTAGTACGAATAACTCGTTTTCTATGGGTATAATCGAAAAAATGCTACGAAATAAAAACGATAGGGAATTCAATTTTACCTATGGGTGCGAAGTTTCAGAACCGTAGCTTCATTTTTTTTCAAAAGACATGATCGGTCGCCCGGATGCCATTTTGAGGGGCTTCAAAATAGCTACAAATTTTGGTATTCAAACATGGACCTCTAATACAGTTTTGAAGCTACGGGTTTGATCCATTCGATTATCCTGGTTATTCTCTACAAAACCTTTGAAAGCGATTTTTGAATATTAAATATTTTTTCGCAATATATATATCAAATTTTTTTTTTTTTTAATTTTAGTATTTTTTCGAAAAATCGAATTTTTCGAAAAAAAATTGAAATTCAAAAATCGCTTCCAAGCTTTTTTTAGAGAATGGTATGAAGAAGCGAATGAAAAAAAACGAAAAGCTGTAGCTTCAACACTGTATTAGAGGTACATGTTTGAAAACCAGTTTGAAATTCGTTCGAAATTCGAATAACTTGTTTTCTATGAGTCTAATCGAAAAATGCCGTGAACAAAAACGATAGAGAATTTAATTTTATATACAGTAACTAAGTTTCATAACCGTAGCTTTATCAATTAATTTTTTTACACAATTTACGGACGGTCCCCTCAATTAGGAAAAGTTTACTAACATCAAAATTTGAAATTAAAAAATATTTAAATCAGTTCTTGCAGATTTTAACAAAAAAAACACAATAGTTTGATTTTCTAATGGCATATTCAGTATACTGTCTTTCTTTATATTAACAATCATTATATAGCTTTCATTAAGAGAAAGAGCAATGTCTTTATGCTATAGTTAAAATACAATGAACTTATTATCTGATATTAACATTAACTATTTTCGAAGATTGTTCGACTGGTACTTTCTTAGGTGTAATCAATCATATTCAAAGTGAGAATAAAGAGAACCTGTTTGTGCAATTAACAAATTATATACAAAGTATATGCCTCATATATAGCATGTAAAAGATAATGCAAATGATGAATGGCTTCTCGGCTTATTTTGAATAAATATTTTATCTCCCCTCCATTGGTTGTAGTCTCTATATATAGTATCATTTACTATTTATAAATATACAGTCTTAAGTGTTGAAACACCAATCAAAATAATTAAGTAAAAATAAAAAATCCAGTTTATAGTGTAATAAATGTAACGTAATAGTGTTTTATAATTATAATGCTTATACAACATAAATCAATTTGTGAAGTTCCAATTTTCTATTGACTGAAAGGTATTGATGACGTCACTGACACCACTTCGGAAATGACATAATACATGATCCTGAACCCATATAGAAAGTTATAACGGAACCAAACAAGATTAAGAAGATCATTAGCACCAGAAATCGGAAGAAATGTAAATGGAGGGCATACTTGAATAAGACGAAAAGGAAGAACTCTGCAAATCACTCAGATTGGCAGGGCACGATATCAATTAAATGCTGACAAAGAACATCAATTAGGAGAAGGCGTGACAATCTGCAACACAACTCAGATGATCTACTGTCAGGTTATGGTGGGGCAAGGGAGATTAAAAGTAGCCTCTCTTAATCTTCTATGGCCCCACCATACCTTACAGTTTGATTTGCTTTAATATTGTGGAAATAAGTCTATATATATAATTTTGTAATTGAAGAAAATTCTTGTATAACGTTAAGTGTAGTGTTATTATATGATTCAAATTAAAATCGGAGAAAATTTCAATAGGTTTACTTTTCCCAAATATTGTGAATTTGTGTACATTTAAAATTTGTAAAGTTTCAATGAAATTGAATATCGAATTGTTAAAAAAATTGACTATACTTCTTTCAATGTAACATTCAACATTTCTTAAATTTTAACTACCTAACTTATAATTATATCATAAAACTAGCAATTTAATAAGGGAAATGACAATTTTATGCAAATTGACCATTGCGTAAGAATTGATAATTTTATAATCACAATTTTACCTTGCGTGATATTTTTTTTATCAGTTCCGATTTACATTTCAATATTTCAGATAAAATATTAGTTTAAAAACATAGAAACATTTCTCCTATTGATTTCTCATAAAGATCGTCATGAAAAGTGATTTATGGTATTACAGAGCATATAGAATATTGCTGATATCTCAGTTGGGATCTTTTCTCAAGTTTTGCAGCTTTTCATTTCGCTTCAGTGAGCAATTTGTAACATGCAAATACGTCATTACCTTCAGACGAGAGTTCTTACTTTCCACGCTCTTGTGCCTAACTTGCTGAGGTGCATTGGGGAATAGTCACAGAGATTTAGTCATTTGATGTTATTCTTGTACATTCACTTTTAATATCAATAGACAAATTAATTGGTATTCCCAATTAATTCTCAATGTTTCCGATATATTTCCTCTAAATGTTGATTATAGAAATAAAAGATTAATAAGGAGGGTTTTCAATTGCTATTTTGAGTAGAGGCTGCATGGATATTAGAAATTACTAATTCAAAAATACAAAAAGTCAAATTTGCAAATAAGAAAGGACATCCATCAAACATGTAGTGCTGAGTCTTTTCCTCAAAGAAGAGGCAATTAGAAAGGGACTCATTGTCCTCTAACAACACAGTAATGCTCGTATATTTTGAACAGTCTTTTGAAGTTAGCATTTTGGAAGAACCTAAGACGTATGGGGCTTACAAATTGCGCAGCCAATTGTTCTTTGCATGGGAATGATTTTTGAGGAGAAATTTGCTAACGTAAAATAATATATAAATTACAGTATCAAACGTTTCAGAGGTTCGATTATTTTATTTGCAACATCTCAACCACATTTCTGAATTTGTTCAAACTTTAATTTTGTACCTTGGAGTTGAAATTTTCCAAACTCTTCTTACTCATAATTTACAGAGGACTACAGGAGGGAAAAAGCATTGTATTTAGTTGGCTTGGGTGAAATTTAACTACGAGACTCTCTTGCTACTTAATATTCCTTAATTATTTCTTTAAAATATTTTGTTTAAACTTGAGTGCGTGAAGATCAATAACAAATTGATAAATTTCTATTCTTCGAATCTGATAGAAGTTTTTCAAATTTTTGTTTATTATTTTAAAATTCAATTCCCTTTCTACTTTTTTTCAAAAAGATTCCTATGATTTCACAATATTATTTTTGTAATTAGCATCTTACAATAAAAAGTATTTCTCTAATTATTTTGTTCTAAATGTCTAATTATACTCTAATATAGTATAAATATCATCCTCACAGTTTTTCAGATTGTAAACATATGAAAATGTTGGAGAAAATTAGTTCTTACTGTAATTTCCCATTTTAATTCTAAAATAAGTTAACTTATTCAATTTTATAGAGCAAATGAATACAAATGAACTGGATATAACCTAATTCCCGTATCAACTAATAATCTTAATTGTCAAAAACAGTATAGATATAAATAGTTCATGTGTCTTTTTCCTATTCATAACAACCTGGATGTGTACCTGTGTTCTTTACTCCAAGCCATGCAGCAGGCATTTGCACTGTACACTCACACTAACGGATAGGACATGTGCACATAGAGAGAGAGAACTAGAGAGATATATTGAGATTTGTGGACTTTCTCACAGGAAAAGAAGGTATTTTATCAGTGTGACGAACATAGAAAATCGTGTAATCATCATAACCAAACAATGATGGTAATCCTATCCCCTCTGATGTCATTCAAGGGTAATAATTGACTAACCCCTTTGATGAAAGTAATGGTGGGTACTGAATTTCATTGTATAAATTTGTCTTTTTAATTTTCATTTGGGAAAATCGTAATGAAGACATTTCACAAAAAATAACCAAATTATTCTCTTGACATAATTTAAAAGATTATGGGAAATTTGTATATTCGGCCTATTTTTTAATAAATCAGAAATTCGGAGTGAAAATGAATCTGTATGATAACAAAATGTTATGCTAGCAAAACTTCATCGTAGCAAAAGTCATCGAAATGGGTCTCATGTTATAGTGGTGCTAGATAAAACTTCTCTCGTATTCAGACTGACCTTCAAATCGTTGTTTGCTTTGGTTTGTCAATTCTAATTCTAACAGATGGCGCTCTAAGCAACACTATTAACGAATATGGTACATACTTCCATTAATGATTATATATCGTAATGTCCATCTATAATGAACTAATATTTCTTTCTTAACTTCGATGTGTCTTCAGAGCTCACAACTCTTATTAAGAAATATCGTAAGTTCGTTTGATTTAGAGCAGTACATTTGTTATGAATTGGCGTCAAGTCAGAAGTAGGCTGGAGGCAGTTCCACCATCAGATGAATTACTGGCTAAAAGCTTTTGACTCTTCCTATTGATCAAACAGCCGCCATTGCACTATCAAATCTGCCCAAACTATAGGCCTCAAAATGAAATTAATCGGCCATCCTTAGGTAGCTGTTGGTTAAAACAATGAACCATTGTCCGGGACAGAGAAGAATAATAACATGGTCTAAACTGTTTTTAGTGTAATTTATCAACGCTTGTGATGAAGTGGACGTCATTTTAATCCTTTCAACACTTGTGTCTCCTATAAACTATTTCAGATATATTCTTAAATTATATTGTAATACATAATGTATTAAATATACGAGACAATACGTTATAACCTCGGTATAGTTTGGATATGATACCTACATGAACAATGTCCTACTAATGATAACAAGAAAGAAAGAGAAAATTATGGTGGGGAAATAGAAGGTTACATTAGGAACCCTTTCACTCTTTTATGGCCCTACCATAACTTTCTACCTTGTTTATTTATCAAAATCAACGAGTAGATTTCAATGGAATGTACAGACAGAGTATCATGAAGTAGATATTTTACCTGCACTCTTCTACCAATCTGTATGTGATCACATGCCAAGATAATTCTAATAATAATTATTAATGTATTTTATTTGGAGCTTCAAAGAATAATCAACCAGTAGATAGGATTGAATAGAATAAAATATATGTGGAAACCAATTATATATAATTTATTACTAATGACCATCTAATAAAATATGGTATAAAAAATAGCTATTAAAATTTCTGATCTTTATATTTTTCATGGACCGAATTTTATTTAAAAGCTACATGATTGAGTAACATTTTGTAAACTAGTGCTTTCTCTCAATATTTGGTTTTCCCACTAATACAAATTCCTCCCCAATTTCTCCCAGAATGATAATGTACAAAATCAAACTTGAGATAAAATAAACAAAAAAATACAAAAATAAGAACAATTAAAGTATATACACATTTTTCGTAATAGAAGTAAACTATCCATATCCTAATTGAAGTAAACAATCCATATCCATATCCTTAAAGGGGCAGTACAATAAATTTTATGTTTTAACAATTTTAATGTCAAACGATTGCTTAGTAAGAATAAAGTATATCGTGTGAAATTGCTATCTTCGATAAAATCTAATGATGGAAATATATCATTTTATACATAATTAATTTCTTACCAAATGCTAACTGTAGATGGCGCCACAATCAGTGGCGACATCTTGTAGGCAAACCAACTGAGATAAGTTTCTACCTAGATTCTAGCTCAAGTGAAGAGATGGGTTTATTTTTTAAGCTATGCCTTCTTGTCTACGAATTCATATAATCTTTTCACCATTTTGACGCAAACAAAGGTTGATAACTGCATACATAAATTAATGTGAAAACAACAAACATACTCACGTACATAATAATGAGTGAAAATGCGTCCACTAGGTGTCGCTATTTTTATTATTTACTTTTTATATGAACATTTTAAAAATAAACGAACATTCGAATATTACATAATTTAATATTCTGAATCGATTTAAAACCAATTTGGCGATTATTTGATTTTGGCTTTACTATCCCTTTAAAATCAAGACTATAAATATTCATTGTGTGTGAAATAGTATATATTGCAAGTCACAGGTTTCAGATATCAACCCATATTATGCGGGGACCCTAGCTTTCTGTATATTTCAATGTCCAACCAAAAATACCTATATTTCTATTAACATTGAGGCAAACACACAATTTTATCTAAACTCTAGAAGTTCAACTATGAATGTTAGAATTTCCACTAACCTTCTACTTCAATAAATGGGCTGCACTCATTGCTACCTGCCATGAAAAACTTTAACAGGGTGTTGGTAATGAGTTCTACGTAACAGATAGCACTGACTTTGCCCCCAATGAACTCTCTACACTAACAATGCGATTAAAAATATCGATACTGCATTGAATAATGAAGATAGTTTCTACTTTTAGAAAACTTGCGTATTTAATTTATATCTAAGAAAGGAAGAGAAACTTATGTCGGGGCTGGGAATTAATAAATGAGGTCTACTCTTAATATAAGTATTGTGTACGTAAATTAAAGCTTACCTGGATAATATTATTTGTTATTCTCTAACATTTTAAATCATATAGTAGAATATCCGATTTGTTATTTTTTAACAAACTCACACAATATGAAATTTTATGGTTAGATATTAAAAAAACGAGAAAACAACACAATTGACTGCTCACAAATATTTCTGACTCTATTTATGAAAATAAAACTATTGATTAGAATAATAGGTTTATAAGTAAATGTTTAAAAAAGAGTAACTGTGATGATGTACTATCAGAGAAAAGAGTCATTGTGATGATGTGCTATCAGAGAAAAGAGTCACTGTGATGATGTACTATCAGAGAAAAGAGTCACTGTGATGATGTACTATCAGAGAAAAGAGTCACTGTGATGATGTACTATCATAGAAAAGAGTCACTGTGATGATGTACTATCAGAGAAAAGAGTCACTGTGATGATGTACTATCATAGAAAAGAGTCACTGTGATGATGTACTATCAGAGAAAAGAGTCACTGTGATGAGATGTACTATCAGAGAAAAGAGTCACTGTGATGATGTAATTTCATAGAAAAGAGTCATTGTGATGATGTACTATCAGAGAAAAGAGTCATTGTGATGATGTGCTATCAGAGAAAAGAGTCACTGTGATGATGTACTATCAGAGAAAAGAGTCACTGTGATGATGTACTATCAGAGAAAAGAGTCACTGTGATGATGTACTATCATAGAAAAGAGTCACTTTGATGATGTACTATCAGAGAAAAGAGTCACTGTGATGAGATGTACTATCAGAGAAAAGAGTCACTGTGATGATGTAATTTCATAGAAAAGAGTCATTGTGATGATGTACTATCAGAGAAAAGAGTCATTGTGATGATGTACTATCAGATAAAAGAGTCACTGTGATGATGTAATTTCATAGAAAAGAGTCATTGTGATGATGTACTATCAGAGAAAAGAGTCATTGTGATGATGTACTATCAGAGAAAAGAGTCACTGTGATGATGTACTATCAGAGAAAAGAGTCACTGTGATGATGTAATTTCATAGAAAAGAGTCATTGTGATGATGTACTATCAGAGAAAAGAGTCATTGTGATGATGTACTATCAGATAAAAGAATCACTGTGATGATGTACTATCAGAGAAAAGAGTCACTGTGATGATGTACTATCAGAGAAAAGTGTCACTGAGAAGATGTACTATCAGAGAAAAGAGTCACTGTGATGATGTACTATCAGAGAAAAGAGTCACTGTGATGATGTACTATCAGAGAAAAGAGTCATTGTGATGATGTACTATCAGATAAAAGAGTCATTGTGATGATGTACTATCAGAGAAAAGAGTCACTGTGATGATGTACTGTCAGAGAAAAGAGTCACTGTGATGATGTACTATCATAGAAAAGAGTCACTGTGATGATGTACTATCAGAGAAAAGAGTCACTGTGATGATGTACTATCAGAGAAAAGAGTCATTGTGATGATGTACTATCAGATAAAAGAGTCACTGTGATGATGTAATTTCATAGAAAAGAGTCATTGTGATGATGTACTATCAGAGAAAAGAATCACTGTGATGATGTACTATCATAGAAAAGAGTCATAGTGATGATGTACTATCAGAGAAAAGAGTCACTGTGATGATGTACTATCAGAGAAAAGAGTCACTGTGATGATGTACTATCAGAGAAAAGAGTCATTGTGATGATGTACTATCATAGAAAAGAGTCACTGTGATGATGTACTATCAGAGAAAAGAATCACTGTGATGATGTACTATCATAGAAAAGAGTCATTGTGATGATGTACTATCAGAGAAAAGAGTCACTGTGATGATGTACTATCAGAGAAAAGAGTCACTGTGATGATGTACTATCATAGAAAAGAGTCATTGTGATGATGTACTATCAGAGAAAAGAGTCACTGTGATGATGTACTATCATAGAAAAGAGTCATTGTGATGATGTACTATCATATTCTATTTTTATTTTTAAATCTCTCAAATTCAAATTCTTTTAAAACCATCACTACAATTTCAAACTGTGAAGTTAGTATATTGTACATAGACAGCTAAAAGACTTTTTTCGCGCCTGTACATATCTGTGTGAGTTAAGTACAGGTGTCGGTATACAGTAACTCAGTCGCTAGGAATTGTTACACGCTACACCTTGTTATTGTTGTTTCTTACATAGCACTAAAATGTGTGTCAGTATCACACAAAAAATATCTTCATGTCATTGGTAACAACGACCAATAATTTCATTTCTATTTCAGTAATTGCATCACATTCTCTACGTTCGATTCTCACAATAATTTTTTTAGTAATTTTTTGGTGAAAAATACTTCCTTTGTTGTAGAATTTAAATCTATACTAAAGTGAACTTTTCTCTAACGGTTGATAAGATCGTACTCATGAGAAGTATCTCTCATCTCATTTAAAATTGTAATTACGTTCCTTTAATATTAGATTTAGATGTGAAACCTTCTCAAATCTTAATGCAAATACGCATTAAAATTCATTGGATTTTAAATGCATATTTAATGAATGATATCACCAGCCTAGGATGATTAATGACTTCAATCTCTTTACATTTAAAAACGTTTCACATAACATCATCACCACATGACACAGTAAAAGCAAATTATATTTATTCATTTTAGAACCAGTTTCATGTATCTCAAACTTTAAATTACGTTGCGAAATATAGGTATAAAAAAAAGTCATGAAAGAAAAAAGTTACTCACATATTTTGTTCATTTATGGTAGAAAATGTGCAAAAAATAGCATTGCAATAACTGGAGGCTTATTGTAAAAAGTTCAGAGAAAAAGCTTATCGTAATAATTGTAACTGGAGGAGATTTTATCTGAGTGATGTTCAGTCACTTGGTTAGAAGATATGAGACATGATAGCACCATTAGGTTTGCTGTGACCTCTGGAGAGAACTCTAATTATCGGAGTAGTTCTTTGGAGTGCATTATTATGGCCACCAAGGGGTGCAATGGATGCTGTCATGCAGCTGCATTGCGACAATTTAGACTGCATTGCGATAATTTAGGCTGCATTGCGACAATTTAAGCTGCATTGCGATAATTTAGGCTGCATTGCGATAATTTAGGCTGCATTGCGATAATTTAGGCTGCATTGCGATAATTTAGGCTGCATTGCTCTCGATGAACATCAAAAAGTTTGTATTTGAGAATAATTTCTCATATGAAAAATGCTTATATCAGTCACGTCAAATTCCTTAGTTAAATCGTTATCCTTCTCTTCCTATAGTCTATCTAATTTTTTGCCAATTCTCTTGAATAAGTTTGCACATTTTAAAACATAACATTTAAAAAAAAATTATTTGAATATGCTCAAGGTTTAAATTTGAGTATTCGGTATAATCAATGTTTATTAATGAATTAAGATATTAATTTTCGTTTCCAATTGAAAAATATTGTATTTTTTCCAAAATGAATATAAAATAATATTATCGTGAAAGATTTACTATTACATAAAATGATTGATGATGTAAAAATAACCTTAAGCTCGATTTGTTCCCACAATAATATGGATGAATATGAATGAATTTCAATCTTTTTTAATAACATTTGCTGCTGAAATAGATATAAAATGCTCGCTCTTAAGAGATAGAAGCCGAGGGTACTTTTGGTTCTAGGTAAATTGACTCCACCACAATGTTTACTTTGGGTTGTTTTACAGCTTTGACATTTCTAAAGAAAAAGGCATTACTCAATAATTTACCTCTGTGGAGTAATTATAATCGAGTTTATAAATAAGACAGGGACATTTTTTCACATTACTAACAATAGTTTATTTCAATTAGTAGCTTTAGAATAATTATAGACTGGTTATGAAAAATATGTGTGTAATAAATTAACGAGTAAGAAACCATCCACTGCATCTACTACATCAAACAAATACCATCACTGCTCCAAATCGTATCGGGTCAACTGTAGCGAATCTACGAGTCTTCACTCTCTTATTCCAGGTGTGGACAACATCGGAGACTAGGTTTCTACAGGGAAAAAACTACGCACAATTTAAGTCAGTTGAATGAAAGTGAAGGGTAATATATCAGTGCCTGCCCTAAAAGTAGTGTGTATATGGTACTACTTCAGAATAATTAAAACAATTATTGAGTAATCTAAATAATAGTTCATATAGGTTTCTTAGATGTTTTCCTTTATTATATTTAACAGTTAACCGAAAGATTGCCATGCGAAGATAAAGTAAATTCCTGGTTAGAGTCAGTGAGAGTCAGGAGACGGAGAGGTTAGGAGTCATGGTGTACTGCTCACTGCTATTGACTCCTCAATTAATAAAATTCACTGATACGCTCACGAAATCTACGGATGACGCTCATATAGATACAAAACCAAATGAAAGTAGCATTTTACCTTGTTATATTAGGAATTAGTTTTTATTTTAAATTTCTTGAAAAAAAAGCTGAATGGATAATTTGAGAAAAATTGCCGTCAAAAAAATTGTAGAATATATTTTAGTTAATTATTGATGCACGCAAAAAAGAAAAATCAAAATGTAACTGAACGAAATTTTGTTGTAAATTACAAAATTTACATGAAGAATATAATTAAATTTTGATTATGTAGATGTTTACTTCAAATTTATAACAGTCAAAAAATTGAATACTTTAATAATTTAATTTTAATATTTTATTTGCTGCATAACTTCCGAAGAATATAAATAACATATATATAGGATATTTAAAACATTGCACCTTAATGAACAATTCATATTCATAACTCCTGCATTCAAAACAACAGAAACTGTTTTTGTAAAATAGAATTTAATTTAAATTCCTTATTTTGATCACTTTCAAGGAAGCGTTAAAGTCTCTTTTGAAAAAATCCTTATTTTTGGTCATTAATAATCACTGGTACACCAAAAATAATTCAAACAGATAAATACGAATTAATAGCTGAATTGAAATTAAAAAAGGGAAACTGAGTAGGGTAAAAATGACCTATTTAATTAACTTTAGTTATCGCCATAACAATTAACAATTCAAATTATTAAGCTTTGAAACTCTTCGAAAAAAATGAAAGTTGAAAAATTATGTCTATTTACCACGCAAAAAAAATCAGTCTTTATGAAGAGTGTAACTGTGATATGCAACGATTTATAAGACGTATTCAATTATATGACATAAATAAGAATAAGGTGGTGCATCTTATTCACTGGTCTTAATATAATTTTTCAATTTGGTCTGATATACAGTCGCAGCGTTAACTCCAAGCTATTTATTATACATATTGTCAATCTTTATATGATATTCACTAATTTCGAGAGGTAATTCATACTAAGCATCGTATGTTATTTTAGGATTCGCATTTTCGATGATGCCATTTTCATAGCAACTCTCATATCTTTGGTATCTATATAGTGATTATGCAATACAGTTCAATGAAGCGATAGTTACTGCAACTGACTTACTGATGTAAGAGCAAAGCTTAGCACCATATAATATAAGTTACTTTAAATAAATAAGATTTAGCAATAACAATTTAGATCCTAATTTAATTAGCAGGTATCTTCTTCATTAACTATTTATGTTCGAGACCAATTCAATGCTCTATGAAGTATACGGTAGAAAACACTTTGAATTCAACGAATTGTAAAGATAGAGTGAAGAAAAACGATAAAATCTAAATTCATTTTAGATGTAAATATCAATTAAAATTCATTAATGGAACATCAAAACTATATGTTAATCGTTCCAACTACCTTCTATAGTTAAATCTATAGATATTTGTATATTCCAATTAAAACTATATCAGCATAACTTCTTTTAAAAAAATACCTCATTTTACCTATTAAAGGTAACCTTTCAATTAATCCATCCATCAAACTCATCAAGATATTCAGAAGATACGATTAAATCAACCGTGAAGCACTATAGCAGCATAAAGAAACACTACAATATTTTGACCAATACATCAACCTGCTCAAATTTGTCACATTAGCAATATGACAAGTGAGCAATACCTTAATAATTCTATTTTTCTCATTATTGGCTCCTACGCGTCATTGTTGATTCTGTAGATGTACCGAGTGAATATGTCCTAAATGTTCTATGTACCCGAATGATACGTAGAATGTGTGGGTGACCTGTTGATCATTGGTGTGAATTTATCCTATCTGTCCTATTGATCAGGCTGATCCAAAGACTCTAGTTCATTATTCGTATATATTCCTTGTACCATCCTAAAAATACTCGTCAATGAGTTATTTTTATATTTGGGAATCTAAATATGCATGAAATTTCTAAATTATTGCACAGAGTGAAAGCAACAAGCAATTCTGATATTCAATTTCAACCTCTTATCAATTCTCCATCAGCCTAGGAATGGATGGAAGATGTATGGTGATTACGAAAGTATGTTCAAACATTCTTAAAATTTAAATGATTTTAAATTTAAACAGAATGAATTCTTCCAGCCTACAAATACTATCTCAGTGGCAAGTGTGTAGTTTCTTAATAGTGTCTCACTGATAGCCATAACTATCACTAAATACCAATTATTCTCATTGCATAGTGCCATGCAGGGTATTGATTTGATGTTTGAACTTTAAAATAGAATAAAATCTATTATACGTGCATGCATATTTTCTGCTAAAAATATAATAGTTAAATAGCAAGCTCAAGTTCTAAAGAACCGTGAATTGCTTGTTTTGGAAGTTATAGTATTTGCAAATATTAAAACTAAAAAAATCAATTTAATTCTCACTATAAAACAATAAAATAAAATTTTCTAAATACTCAATTTTTCTTCCTAAAGAGTTAATGTATTTGAAGTAAAAATGCTTTTTCCTGGTTATTAATCATGCAGCTGAAATTTGCCAATTATAAAGAATTCTATATTTTACAAAAAAAAAATTCTTCAAGCCGATTCAGATATTTCCCAGCCTTCTTTGCTAGGTACAACAGAGGTAAAAAAAACATATCATAGGGACCATATTTAAATACATATTCCAAATTTGATTGCGATTGTCCGACACTGCAATTACCTTTGCCTTGCACTACTCCCAAGATGTACATTCAGATGTTTATCCTCCACATGCTACTCTTTGCCACATGACCATCACTGCATGTTGATAATATCCTCATCAAATCTTTTCTCCATCTAGAGAGCAGTGGAAGGTAGAGTGTTGAGATCTGAGTTAAGTTCTGCACCAATTTGTCGTATCACTGAGCGATCTGCTAGACTCTCAAAATCTTTTTGTTCTCCTTACAAATTTACAAATTCTAGTCATTGTTCTACATATAGTCTGAGGTTTGCCGGAAGATAGTGAGTGTAACGCATGCTGCAGATTTTTCAGTAAGTTAGAAATTTTCAAGAGAAGTACCTTTAGTTCTTTGAGCTATTAGGTTACTGATTGCTATCTGCTAACCATTGCTCCTGGTTCCAATGAATGTTGAATAAAATAATACTTAGCACATTCTAAACCTCCCAACATGTCAAATAGCTCCAATATAGCAGTCTATCACCAAAAACATCAATATACATAACTACTTAAGGTGAGGCCCTATAAGATTAATTAGTCTCATCTCTTAATCTTCTACTAACCAACTTTAATTTTCTCTCAGCATACAAGTCAAATAAAACCTATTTTATTAAGATATTTGTTGTGTTTTCAAAGAAAAAAGAAAGTGTTGGGATTGGATGGTTTCAAGTCCCAGAACCGACAAATTTATATTATTGACAGTCCATCCTCTTCATTTTCACTACTTGCAATTTATAGAATAGGGATAAGTTCTTCAATTACCAGTTCTTACATATTTGTGTTAGGTAGTGTTCATATATTATCATCTTTTTATTTTTCTATTCCATCCGAGAGTGCAGCTACCGGTGTTGACTGCATTCACATGTTAGCTTTCTAGATTGCAACCATGAGCATTGTCACCTACAGGTGGTAGGTGAATTTGTTTATGGAGCTACATCCTTTTGTGACTGCTTCTTCGAGTCCCTTGTATTCAATTTAATTTGCATATCAGTGATATGACTCTCTCAACTAATTATTACGTTAAACCTCTACCAATTATTACGTTAAACCCCTACTAATTATTATGTTAAACTCCTACTAATTTTTACGTTAAACTCTTACTAATTATTACGTTAAACCCCTACTAATTATTACGTTAAACTCCTACTAATTATTACGTTAAACTCCTACTAATTATTACGTTAAACTCCTACTAATTATTACGTTAAACTCTTACTAATTATTACGTTAAACTCCTACTAATTATTACGTTAAACTCCTACTAATTATTACGTTAAACTCTTACTAATTATTACGTTAAACTCCTACTAATTATTACGTTAAACCCCTACTAATTATTACGTTAAACCCCTACTAATTATTACGTTAAACCACCAGTATTTTAATTATTCATTTAATTATAAAGAACATTCTCATCAAAGTCAAATAACAATCACTTAGTTATTCAATAGTAATTCCGTTCTCACTAATTTTTCAAATTAGAAGGTAGTGCATAAGACCATACATGATGACAGTACAGTAAATAACATGTAGTCATTGTAACGGTTTTGGTGGGGCCATAGAAGCTTGAGAGAGAATCTCACCTAATCTTCTAAACCCCACCATACGATTTTTCTTCGGACAATTTTTTTCATAGTTGAAATTTACAATTTCTTTTAAAATCATTTATTAAATTGAAATTGAGCAGTTTTCTAGTCATGTAATTTAAATTACTTTTCAAATTAGGTATTTGTATTATCATCTCAAAATTTCGATTCTTGATACTTTCGATAGATTAGGTTAAACTTAACTAATATTATTTCTTTTTCTGCTAGTAAAAACAAAATATCTTACACATTCCTAATCAATGTTTTGGAATTCACAAGTTATTCATTCATAGCGTAAAAGTGTTTAAAATTTAGCTATAAGGTACAAAACTCAAAGAATCTGATTTCACTGTGCATATCTGAATATGTGACATTGTGAAGCTACAGCGACTGCTATGCAGATGATATATAGTCTATACTCTCCACAAAAATGCACTAATTTCATTACGCAGAGAGCAATTACAAATTTGTGTCGGTTGACCAATTATCATCGAAGTGAGGTTTGTTTTTTGCAGAAAAAGAAGTTTGTGTACACATTCAAAGTAAGCCCGACATGCAATTGCATCGCAATGACCTTAGATTGCAGAATGTACCATTGGATATGGAGAATTACTCTCATCGTACAGCTAGTGATGTCGCCTGCAGAGAGAAAACGGCACAGAGTGGAAGACGCTACGGCGCTGCGATAAGCAGACTAAGGGATAAAGTTACGGTGGAATGAGTGGGTTCCCACCACAATTTTCTCTTGACTTTTGTATGGTTATTCCAAGTAAATTCCTCGATTTATGAATGAAATTTCACTGTTAATTATATATGTACCAAAAGTGAAACTGAAGCAAATTTTTCATCATTCCAATCCTAACAAATAATTAAATTGTTCATTAAATTAGTTCAAAATGGTCGGATGTTCTCAAAGAGTAAGTTTTGCTCAGGCCACCAAAAATTAGGTTGGGTCCCAACTTGATCTACTCCACATCTACCCAAATGAGTACCTACCTACCTGTTCGAACAGTTCTGATTCAATTTCATTTTCAAACACACAAATATAATCTCTCCTACTCTTCTAACTAATTAAAATCATTAAATAATTAATATTCTTTACGAGCTCACAGATGTTCAATAATTGGTAGGCTTGAAGTTTGCAATAGTTAGATTTATAGGTGCTGATTGCTGAAATTTTAAACTGTATAGAGTTTCTAATATGGATACATATAATGTAAATACTATCGTACTTCACAGATTACTTTGTGCTGTACGTATAATATTTCTCACTTGTCAAATAAATAAAGGTGTACAATTGACTAACAGACTTAAGGATCGACGATCCCTAGGATAATTATTCATGCAGTCAGCCATGCGTGTATCTTGATGTTTGTTAGATATTTTTACTTGATAATCACGAGGACAATATAATTCAACTGAAGACAGGACTTTCGATACTCACGTAATACTTCTCCATATAATGCTAAAGAAAACACTGAAATAGTAAATTGTTTCTAAACTTGTATTTGTAATTGCTAAA
The DNA here is from genome assembly GCA_947561585.1 of Caprella mutica. NCBI lineage: Eukaryota > Metazoa > Arthropoda > Malacostraca > Amphipoda > Caprellidae > Caprella > Caprella mutica. The sequence continues at coordinate 132,460 of CANNZV010002260.1, forward strand.
ATTATTTCCATATTTTCGTTTCTTTATACATTAATTTATTTTAATCACCCCCTTTTTATTTGCGAATTTAAGGAGTAGCAGTTTTCTAGACACAACCTACTACTCTTTTTATTCAATAACAAGCTTATAACTATACGAGTGCGGTACATGCCTCGTACCATTCGGTAAAATCACCTTGCTTGTTGTTTTACAACCCTCACTTTATTATCAATATTTATTTATATTGTGAACATAATTATTCATCGATAATATGAAGTAGATGCGTAGGTAAACAGAGACCAATTTTGATGAATGTTTCATTGAATCTGTTATATTTTCCAAATAATCAACACTATTAAATTGATACTCCCATTTATTACATTGAAGAAAAAAAGACTAGGTTTTTTCATACCAACTCTTATAATCATATTTTATAATAACGATAAGTATAACAATCTCTATGTTAAATACTAAGCAATTTCGTTGCTCAATAAAAAAAAATGTATGAAGAAAATATATTTAGGTTCCAATTAAGGGAGTGCATGACTGTGATAATTTATATTTCTAATATAAGTTTATCTCCATAATATCGCTTAAATGATGTTAACACTCACAGAAAGGTATTTAGTGACCTGACTGGGATGTCATTAACCCATCCCACTATGGTCAGAAGACCCGAAGAGGGAAGCCTTTGACCCGTGACACTGTGTGACCATAAAACTGAGTCATGTGGAACCGTACATTGGAGAATGGTTAAAAAATTAACTACAGATATCTATATTTGATTAAATTATTTCTATGAGCGTTTTAAATTATGTTAATAATATTTCATATTAATACATCGCCCCATTGCTCCAAAATTGTAACAATATTGCCAATGTGTTGCACGAATCTGCCCAATGCATTCATTATGCCTGGGATATAACATGAGTTTGACTATCAAATTAGGCCAGTGCAATATTGTGTTCTAGGGTTATTAAATAGACAGTAATATTCTTGCTATCGATGAAATTAGCTATAGCAGTATTAGATTGTGGATAGGTTAGGCTCCACCATAAAGGTATGGCTCCAGTCTCCACCATAAAGGTATGGCTTCAGTACCCACCATAAAGGTATGGCTCCAGTCTCCACCATAAAGGTATGGCTTCAGTACCCACCATAAAGGTATGGCTCCAGTCTCCACCATAAAGGTATGGCTCCAGTCTCCACCATAAAGGTATGGCTTCAGTACCCACCATAAAGGTATGGCTCCAGTCACCACCATAAAGGTATGGCTCCAGTCTCCACCATAAAGGTATGGCTCCAGTCTCCACCATAAAGGTATGGCTTCAGTACCCACCATAAAGGTATGGCTCCAGTCTCCACCATAAAGGTATGGCTCCAGTCTCCACCATAAAGGTATGGCTCCAGTCTCCACCATAAAGGTATGGCTTCAGTCTCCACCATAAAGGTATGGCTCCAGTCTCCACCATAAAGGTATGGCTCCAGTCTCCACCATAAAGGTATGGCTTAAGTACCCACCATAAAGGTATGGCTCCAGTCTCCACCATAAAGGTATGGTTTCAGTCTCCACCATAAAGGTATGGCTCCAGTCTCCACCATAAAGGTATGGCTTCAGTCTCCACCATAAAGGTATGGCTCCAGTCTCCACCATAAAGGTATGGCTCCAGTCTCCACCATAAAGGTATGGCTCCAGTACCAACCAAAAAGGTATGGCTCCAGTCTCCACCATAAAGGTATGGCTCCAGTCTCCACCATAAAGGTATGGCTCCAGTCTCCACCATAAAGGTATGGCTTCAGTCTCCACCATAAAGGTATGGCTCCAGTCTCCATCATAAAGGTATGGCTTCAGTACCCACCATAAAGGTATGGCTCCAGTCTCCACCATAAAGGTATGGCTTCAGTACCAACCATAAAGGTATGGCTCCAGTCTCCACCATAAAGGTATGGCTTCAGTCTCCACCATAAAGGTATGGTTTCAGTCTCCACCCTAAAGGTATGGCTCCAGTCTCCACCATAAAGGTATGGCTTCAGTACCAACCATAAAGGTATGGCTCCAGTCTCCACCATAAAGGTATGGCTTCAGAACCAACCATAAAGGTATGGCTCCAGTCTCCACCATAAAGGTATGGCTTCAGTACCAACCATAAAGGTATGGCTCCAGTCTCCACCATAAAGGTATGGCTTCAGTCTCCACCATAAAGGTATGGCTCCAGTCTCCACCATAAAGGTATGGCTTCAGTACCAACCATAAAGGTATGGCTTCAGTACCAACCATAAAGGTATGGCTTCAGTACCAACCATAAAGGTATGGCTTCAGTCTCCACCATAAAGGTATGGCTCCAGTCTCCACCATAAAGGTATGGCTTCAGTACCCACCATAAAGGTATGGCTCCAGTCTCCACCATAAAGGTATGGCTTCAGTCTCCACCATAAAGGTATGGCTCCAGTCTCCACCATAAAGGTATGGCTTCAGTACCAACCATAAAGGTATGGCTCCAGTCTCCACCATAAAGGTATGGCTTCAGTCTCCACCATAAAGGTATGGCTCCAGTCTCCACCATAAAGCTATGGCTTCAGTACCAACCATAAAGGTATGGCTCCAGTCTCCACCATAAAGGTATGTCTCCAGTCTCCACCATAAATTTATGGCTCCAGTCTCCACCATAAAGGTATGGCTTCAGTCTCCACCATAAAGGTATGGCTTCAGTCTCCACCATAAAGGTATGGCTCCAGTCTCCACCATAAAGGTATGGCTCCAGTCTCCACCATAAAGGTATGGCTTCAATCTCCACCATAAAGGTATGGCTCCAGTCTCCACCATAAAGGTATGGCTTCAGTCTCCACCATAAAGGTATGGCTTCAATCTCCACCATAAAGGTATGGCTCCAGTCTCCACCATAAAGGTATGGCTCCAGTCTCCACCATAAAGGTATGGCTCCAGTCTCCACCATAAAGGTATGGCTTCAGTCTCCACCATAAAGGTATGGCTTCAGTACCAACCATAAAGGTATGGCTCCAGTCTCCACCATAAAGGTATGGCTCCAGTCTCCACCATAAAGGTATGGCTTCAGTACCAACCATAAAGGTATGGCTCCAGTCCCCACCATAAAGGTATGGCTTCAGTACCAACCATAAAGGTATGGCTCTAGTCTCCACCATAAAGGTATGGCTCCAGTCTCCACCATAAAGGTATGGCTTCAGTACCAACCATAAAGGTATGGCTCCAGTCTCCTCCATAAAGGTATGGCTCCAGTCTCCACCATAAAGGTATGGCTTCGGTACCAACCATAAAGGTATGGCTCCAGTCTTCACCATAAAGGTATGGCTCCAGTCTCCACCATAAAGGTATGGCTTCAGTACCAACCATAAAGGTATGGCTCCAGTCTCCACCATAAAGGTATGGCTCCAGTCTCCACCATAAAGGTATGGCTTCAGTACCAACCATAAAGGTATGGCTCCAGTCTCCACCATAAAGGTATGGCTCCAGTCTCCACCATAAAGGTATGGCTTCAGTACCAACCATAGAGGTATGGCTCCAGTCTCCACCATAAAGGTATGGCTTCAGTCTCCACCATAAAGGTATGGCTTCAGTACCAACCATAAAGGTATGGCTCCAGTCTCCACCATAAAGGTATGGCTCCAGTCTCCACCATAAAGGTATGGCTTCGGTACCAACCATAAAGGTATGGCTCCAGTCTCCACCATAAAGGTATGGCTTCAGTACCAACCATAAAGGTATGGCTCCAGTCTCCACCATAAAGGTATGGCTCCAGTCTCCACCATAAAGGTATGGCTTCAGTACCAACCATAAAGGTATGGCTCCAGTCACCACCATAAAGGTATGGCTCCAGTCTCCACCATAAAGGTATGTCTCCAGTCTCCACCATAAAAGTATGGCTCCAGTCTCCACCATAAAGGTATGGCTCCAGTCTCCACCATAAAGGTATGGCTCCAGTCTCCACCATAAAGGTATGGCTTCAGTACCAACCATAAAGGTATGGCTCCAGTCTCCACCATAAAGGTATGGCTCCAGTCTTCACCATAAAAGTATGGCTTCAGTACCAACCATAAAGGTATGGCTCCAGTCTCCACCATAAAGGTATGGCTCCAGTCTCCACCATAAAGGTATGTCTCCAGTCTCCACCATAAAGGTATGGCTCCAGTCTCCACCATAAAGGTATGGCTCCAGTCTCCACCATAAAGGTATGGCTCCAGTCTCCACCATAAAGGTATGTCTCCAGTCTCCACCATAAAGTTATGGCTAAAGTCTCCACCATAAAGGTATGGCTCCAGTCTCCACCATATAGGTATGGCTCCAGTCTCCACCATAAAGGTATGTTTCCAGTCTCCACCGTAAAGGTATGGCTCCAGTCTCCACCTTAAAGGTATGGCTCCAGTCTCCACCATAAAGGTATGGCTCCAGTCTCCACCATAAAGGTATGGCTCCAGTCTCCACCATAAAGGTATGGCTCCAGTCTCCACCATAAAGGTATGTCTCCAGTCTCCACCATAAAGGTATGGCTCCAGTCTCCACCATAAAGGTATGGCTCCAGTCTCCACCATAATGGTATGGCTCCAGTCTCCACCATAAAGGTATGTCTCCAGTCTCCACCATAAAGGTATGGCTCCAGTCTCCACCATAAAGGTATGGCTCCAGTCTCCACCATAAAGGTATGGCTCCAGTCTCCACCATAAAGGTATGTCTCCAGTCTCCACCATAAAGTTATGGCTAAAGTCTCCACCATAAAGGTATGGCTCCAGTCTCCACCATAAAGGTATGGCTCCAGTCTCCACCATAAAGGTATGTTTCCAGTCTCCACCGTAAAGGTATGGCTCCAGTCTCCACCATAAAGGTATGGCTCCAGTCTCCACCATAAAGGTATGGCTCCAGTCTCCACCATAAAGGTATGGCTCCAGTCTCCACCATAAAGGTATGGCTCCAGTCTCCACCATAAAGGTATGTCTCCAGTCTCCACCATAAAGGTATGGCTCCAGTCTCCACCATAAAGGTATGGCTCCAGTCTCCACCATAAAGGTATGGCTCCAGTCTCCACCATAAAGGTATGGCTCCAGTCTCCACCATAAAGGTATGTCTCCAGTCTCCACCATAAAGTTATGGCTAAAGTCTCCACCATAAAGGTATGGCTCCAGTCTCCACCATAAAGGTATGGCTCCAGTCTCCACCATAAAGGTATGTTTCCAGTCTCCACCGTAAAGGTATGGCTCCAGTCTCCACCATAAAGGTATGGCTCCAGTCTCCACCATAAAGGTATGGCTCCAGTCTCCACCATAAAGGTATGGCTCCAGTCTCCACCATAAAGGTATGGCTCCAGTCTCCACCATAAAGGTATGTCTCCAGTCTCCACCATAAAGGTATGGCTTCAATCTCCACCATAAAGGTATGTCTCCAGTCTCCACCATAAAGGTATGGCTCCAGTCTCCACCATAAAGTTATGGCTCCAGTCTCCACCATAAAGGTATGGCTCCAGTCTCCACCATAAAGGTATGTGTCCAGTCTCTACCATAAAGTTATGGCTCCAGTCTCCACCATAAAGTTATGGCTCCAGTCTCCACCATATCTATCACTCCGAGTAGTACAATTACTCAGAGAAATTTACTTTCAATTAAATTAGCTAAGTAATTTTCATAAATATTTTATGATTAATATCATAGAGTACATTAAGATTGAAATTCTAAGAATACAAAGAGCTTTTATATGAATAAATTGATAAATAATGGAATACAGATTAGACATCAATAAACATTGAAATATAATATTTTTTGTTCATAAATATTGAAATATCTACAAAATTACATCATTAATTCATGCACAACTGAAAGAAAATATAACTTATCTGACACAAAATCCAATTTAGTAGGAGAATAAATATTCAAATTCTCTGAAATTTATAGTTAAAATACATTTTTGTCTTTCCTTTCATTTATTTTTTCACCAATAATTCAAGTATTGCACAAAGCGTACTGGTTTGCTTCCAATAAATTATGACTCAATATATATAAATTTATCAGCTAGTACAATGAACAAGTCACGATAAATTTACAATTATGAATACTGTTAACAACTCAATGGTTCACTTGTATTCCAATTACATTTACAAGATTCTAACTCAGGTGAACATGATTTTAAACATGTTGGGAGACATGTACAGAGACAATTTTTACAATATACTGGTAATTTGCCGTGATAAACTATTGAGTTTATAATTTTGATGTCCTCTCTAAGTTTCCAATATTTGCAGTTATTACTTTTCATATCGTCTAGTTTCTCTTCGGTATTTTATTTTTTTCAGAATTCTATTAGAAATTGTGGATCAGGTTCCATAGGAACGAACTTACACGTTATTTTTAATAAAAGAATCACCTTAAAAGTCCTCACCTTAAATCTGCTCTACTTATTCGAATAATACCCTCTGTAGTCTGTATGTCGAATCCATGTATTACTAATTTATAGAATATTTTCAGCGATAGAAATAGGTTAATCTGACCATTGTAATTATGAATCAGAAATCCCCCAGGATTTATTGGAGAATTGCAAAATAATAAGTACTTAATTTTGCTTCATTATTCTCAGTACTTTGCTTGTATTTTGGATCTTGGATGGGGTGCTTGTTATATAGTATTGTGAGATATTAATTCTCTAGAAAAATGAAACAGATGTTTTAAGACATCTACCTAGGTTTTCGCGTCTATCTCATTCACATAGCTAGCTATGTACAGTAGCTATGTAAATATGATTTATGGGGTACCTCAGGGGACTATTAGTGGCCCTCCACTCTTTATTCTATATAATTTAGATTTAATTTCATACACTGAGACCTATTTCTCTGCTATGCAGATTAACCCATGCAATATCATTTAATTTCCTCATTTGCTTCGTTATAAGACTTTTTGCCATCAAATAGAATGCAATGTATCGTGTTAGTTATCTATTTATAGTCATCTATGCGCCTTGCATAGCAGTGTTTTGGTGCGGAAATTAGGAAAATGATAATGTATGGTTTCTTTCATACATATATTTATTCTCAAAAAGTTTATTCTAATATATGTAAATATTCGAATATATATTTTTATTCTTTTATAGTTACCATATAAAGAACATATTGTTGTCCTATATGTAATATTTAAATTCAATTAATATCTCAACCAGTTGTCACAACATGCACTATATATATTGAATAGTTGGAGAATCGGCTATGGTATTAAATAGGGGTATAATAATAATAAATGCTCAGTCACTGTCGGAATTTGCATGGATACATTATTCTTTTTTCACTAAATCATAAATTACTTATTAATTTAACCTTAGTAACCAAGCCGCTATAGTTTGTGCAAACCAGTTCTCATGGAAAAATAATAACATTTTCAATTCTAAATCGATTTGGAATCTTTTCTTCAGTTGTGTAATGGAATGTGTAAATATCAAATGAAGGATTCTATGAAAGAAATATCGAAAACTTTATACGTTAAATTTTATATTAGTTTTTGTGATAGCCGCGTAATGTGCGCAAGTTACCGGCTATAGTAGGTCAGTGATTAAATTTTCTAGGGGTAGGTTAGTGGGGTTAATGTTATTCTTTCAGTCGACTGTGTGCCTGGGTAATTAGCATTAATTTATCATATTAGTCTCGTTAAAATCTCTATTATTACTATATTCGTTAAAAAGTAGTAGTGCATTCTTTAAGATTATATATTTTCAATGAAGTGTAACTTAATGATACGTATATTCTGAGAGGATTTATTAATACAAAAAAGTTGAATATGAATTTAAGTAGACAAATTCGTGCGACCTTTAAGGAATGTAATGTATAAGACAATTAAATTTCACTTAACATTATTAGAAATCGATAGCCATAAATCTCACTTTATAGAGCACAGGGCCTCAATTGTTGCTTCTAATAAACTCTCTTCATTTTCCAGTTAACACGATTTGTCCATTGTCCAATTAAGTGAAGTTTAATTTTGCGTGACAAATCTTAGGGGGCAGACGCACGTATACTCGAACAACCTGTTAGACTTAGGGTGAGATTTACACCAATAGGTTAGGGAAGTTCAACTTTAATTGTGATACATGGCACCACATTGTGTAGCAACAAACTTAGAAACTAAGATAAATTTTACTATAAAAGTTGAATGTACCAAGAACACGAACTAGATCCTGCATTTAACTGCTGATGAAGTTGATCTGAAAAACAATTATTGAGGAGTTGGGTTGCTTTTTTTGAGAGTAATGTATGGTTGGTCTGAGGATGAATAAGGCTTTCCTATTGATATTTTATTGCCCTTACATGACTTTCTCTTAGGCTAGTGAGATATATATATAATTAGATTGCAAAGCAGTAGTTGAATTGTGCTGTTATGATTGTATAATAGTTTAATCTCCAGTACTGCGTCATTTGGGCTATTTTTGAACAATGGATTATTCAATGGAATATATTCGACTGCTATCTTAGAAACGATAAAACATGATGATAGGACAAGACAACCGAATAACCTCCTTATTTCTTTCTCATTTTTAACATGAATAATCGACATTATATGGAAAATCACTATAGAACATATGGCAACTGCAAAAATTTTGTAAAGAAATTGACACTGTTAGTTTTAGATTCAGAAAACCAAAGATACACGATTGTTATTTAAATATTAGCCTTTCTACTCACAGTCAAAGAAAATAGATATTTTCTAGATATTTGTTTATTTTACATTTATAAGAATGAAATTACCAATTAAAATACTCATGAAGATATTATAAAATTGGTCCAGAAGCCATTTTGTAAGATTTGAAATTAATAAGAAACTGATTTATAAGTGAAATGAGCAACATACAGTGACTCTTTTCTCTGATAGTACATAATCATTGTAACCTCTTTTCTCTGATAGTACAACATCACAGTTACTCTTTTCTCTGATAGTACATCATCACAGTGACTCTTTTCTCTGATAGTACATCATCACAGTTACTCTTTTCTCTGATAGTATATCATCACAGTTGCTCTTTTCTCTGATAGTACATCATCACAGTGACCTCTTTTTTCTGATAGTACATCACCAAGGTGACCCTTTTCTCTGATAGTACATCACAGTGACTCTTTTCTTTGATAGACATCATCACAGTTACTCTTTTCTCTGATAGTACATCATCACAGTGACTCTTTTATCTGATAGTACAACATCACAGTGACTCTTTTATCTGATAGTACATCATCACAGTGACTCTTTTCTCTGATAGTACAACATCACAGTTACTCTTTTCTCTGATAGTACATCATCACAGTTACTCTTTTCTCTGATAGTATATTATCACAGTTGCTCTTTTCTCTGATAGTACATCATCACAGTGACCTCTTTTTTCTGATAGTACATCACCAAGGTGACCCTTTTCTCTGATAGTACATCACAGTGACTCTTTTCTCTAATAGTACATCGTCACAGTGACTATTTTTTCTGATAGTACATCATCACAGTGACTCTTTTCTCTGATAGTAAATCATCACAGTGACTCTTTTCTCTGATAGTACATCATCACAGTGACTCTTTTCTCTGATAGTACATCATCATAATGACTCTTTTCTCTGATAGTACAACATCACAGTGACTCTTTTATCTGATAGTACATCATCACAGTGACTCTTTTCTCTGATAGTACATCATCACAACAACTCTTTTCTCTGATAGTACATCGTCACAGTGACTCTTTTCTATGATAGTACATCATCACAGTGACTCTTTTCTCTGATAGTACATCATCACAGAGACTCTTTTCTCTGATAGTACATCATCTCAGTGACTCTTTTCTCTGATAGTACATCATCACAGTGACTCTTTTTTTCTGATAGTACATCATCACAGTGACTCTTTTCTCTGATAGTACATCATCACAGTGACTCTTTTTCTGATAGTACATCATCACAGTGACTCTTTTCTCTGATAGTACATCATCACAGTGACTCTTTTCTCTTATAGTACATCATCACAGTGACTCTTTTCTCTGATAGTACATCATCACAGTGACTCTTTTTTTCTGATAGTACATCATCACAGTGACTCTTTTCTCTGATAGTACATCATCACAGTGACTCTTTTTCTGATAGTACATCATCACAGTGACTCTTTTCTCTGATAGTACATCATCACAGTGACTCTTTTCTCTTATAGTACATCATCACAGTGACTCTTTTCTCTGATAGTACATCATCACAGTGATTTTTTTACTCTATATGATTAGCTAAATTTTAGAAAATTATAAAATGAAATTTTCATACAATTTATTTAATGATGTGTAATATTGATAGTGATCAGGCTACTGATAGAAATATCTAAGATTTTATTCTTATGATATCTAATACATACTTGTCTGAAGAGTTGGTAGGATCTATAGCTCAAGTTTATGTAACTATTTTTGTGCGAGATATTGCAAATGTAACTCACAAACTCTTAAGGCTAATGTTGACTTAAGTGAATGGTATCAATTTGTTACAGTTCACACTTAAAATTGTGTGAATGCCTGAATCAGTACAGCTTCAATAAACTAGATCAGATTAGGATAACCAAACAATTACCAACAAGAGACAAAGTATAGTGGGGCTATAGAAGATGAAGCAAGTGGCTCCACCTAATCTTCCATGGCAAACAAAGACTTCTTTTCAGCTGATAGTTAAATGACCATCAAAGAATTAAATATAAATGTTAAATATATACAGGGTGGCACAACAGTGGGTTTAAATATATTAGATTACTCTTTATAAGGTTAAACTACCTTTTATATGGTCACATGACCTGTTACCAATGGATTTTTTTGGTGTGCTGTTAAGAACTATTGGTTAATCGAAATTGTTTATGAGAAAAAATCCAAAACTATGAATGATTTAAGAGAACACAGAAATTGATGAATATCAAAATTATTTCGCACTGTGTCCAGAGTGGAGAAATCAGAAGAAAGTTGCAATGTTGAATAATAACAGCTATATCGAATTTTTCGTTATTCTGTTGTCGAATTTTCAAATGTATCGTAGCGTGACAAGTTGACACTCTGTATACATATTTCATTTGAGTATTGAATTATTTGCAATAGTATATAACGACAATATTTAATGAAGTAGATTATAAAGTTTAACTATTTTGTTTGTTCTATCCAAGTTTGTTTGCTAATCAATTATTTCATTATATCGAGCGAAAAAGGTTAAAACTCTACATACAATTAACGAAAGAAAATCCTAATTATAACAGCTTTATAGACTGCAACCGACTCATCTGTGGTTAATTACGTGTCTATGTTAATCTGCTCTCCCTTATCCTTTGACATGCAAATACTCTCCTCTCTAACTTCACTTGCGAGGTTATTAGACTACGATAATTGAAAAGGTGTACAAGGTAATTAAATACGCATATATACATATAGCAGATATTATAGATAACACAGTTTGGTTTAAGGAAATATAAGCATGTAGTTAATTGTTGCATGAAATTTACTCTCTATGTTTTAATTCAATTAATCACTTTTTTAGTCGAGGTGTACTTTCAAAAATCCTATTTAATACTTACACTTTATCTTTTCTGTTTGGTATATTTTCAATATTGGACATACTTTTGTAATTTATATTTTTTCTAAATATAAACAAAAACTTTTCAGACAGCTTCATGATAATAATTCATTTAAAACCCAGGTATTAATTTATAAAGTTAGGCCAAAAAGTCACGTCCTCCACAATCCGAGAAAAAGTTAGGAAGTTTATATAGGTTTTTGTACGAGTTCACATTCTGATCTTTAAAGTAATTTGTCTTCAAGATCACCCTCTATAATATGTTCTTAAAACTCAGTCTATACTCGAAATAATGTGAACAAACATTTTCTTACCTGTACCAAAGCTATGTAATTAGATGGTAAAATGTAAGGCTCTGTGGTGCGGTAGAGGTGCCATTACCCTCCACTCAGTCAGTTATTAATAATATCATCAACTCACAACAATAACAAATACCAAGTGAACAGATCAGGCTAGGGAATTTCTTCCAAATTATTGAACATGAATAATTTACATTTAATATATCTGGTAAAAATGCCAACAATAATTATTGTTCTACAGATATTTATACTCTATTTTATTTTATCAAGAGAAAAATCGAGATAGAATTATGAATTACCATCCATCAATAATCACAATCTATATCATTATAAGGCTACAATAATGAACACTTATTTATTATTATCGAGGTGAGAAATAAAAGAATACATCATAAAATGGTAATGAAAAAAGAGGTCATCAACACCATTGAAAGTGTAAATATTTCCTATTTACAGGAGCAGGTACTGGCGAAACAGAAGGCATTAAACGAGAGGTGATAAATCTTCGATGCGATAAGAGGTGAGCAAGCAGCCTATTATCTGTCAAGTATAAATAAAGTATGCTGTGTATAGCTATAAATAATTCAAAGAAATCATACCTGTCACCTCCAAAACAGATGCTTGCACTCGCTAAAGAGATACAAAGTCTGAACTGGAATGTCCCAAACACTCTAAGTATTTTGGAGCAAATCATAAAGAAGTAAATAATTGAATTGAAACAACTATAATTACTTATATTGAATTGATGATCTATAACGACGTTATTTGATTGCATACTTTCGTACTTTTATACGGTATTGTGTAACTCCTGCATTGTAATATGCGCTTTTATTGATAAAAAACAACGAACAATAATTTTTTTTGAAAAATTAAATCCCATAGTATATAGAACATGGAGAGTTATTCACCGTGAGAGTTATACCCTCGTTACTACTGACAAAAGTCTCGATCTTTCAATAAAATGAGTCTTTCTCGAGCGTAAAGACACCGAAGCCTGAGGTCGTTAGGAGTTGTATGTAGCTAATTTGTTCATCTTTTCACATAATGATCAAACATGATGACTTTACGTTACTGTCTTGACTGTGATTAATGCTGTACTGTACATGAAGCACGATTTCCGTGTCTTTTCAATCTATATCTTTTTCAATAGCGCATTGACTAGGAACCAAGAAATCTATAATATGAGGTATAGGTGGGTGACAGAAGAAGAAATGGAAATACATCTCCTGAAAGTGCCAGTCGTTTTTTTTCTCGACAAACCAAGCATCTGCAGACGTGACAGGCAGGGAACACTAGCTGCGACATTCGGTTGGAGAAAATAGAATAGAATGAAATACAGTAAGATGTTACTATATATTTAGAATAAACTTAACTATTGAAAATTATTTCTCAACATTTTTCCAGTATACATCTGTGGTATTTGAAATTTATTAACGCCGATCGTTGGCTCTCTGCGTAGATTTTCCTTATCTATATAGACGATGATATGTGATTGAACGAATAAATCAATTCTATAGCAATAAATATTGCATAATAAAAACAGTTATTTCCAATATAATGATTATATGAATCATAATCCACATAAAAAATGATGTCTTTCAAAAAAAGTCATCCTTGATTTTCATATTTTCGGTTCTTCGTAACATCTAATGCAATTGGACATTGTAAATGATATATAGTATGTTAAGAAGAAAAAAATCTGTACTTATTAACATTTCAAATATATGAGATGATGATAAAACATAATCTTTTATATATTTTCAATGGAAAATTGAACGTGTTTGAATTAACAAAAATATTTAAAATATGATAATTAAATGATTAAAATGATAAACTTTTTTGTTTTATAAACATATGTAAGTGTTCCACTATGTACACTACCTCCATTTCAAAGTTTCTGCACATATCTTTTGATAATTGATTGCCCCGTTTAGTCATTTAATGGTGTTCTTGGGGTGTAATTGACAACCAAATGTGTTCTAATAGCAGTCAATCGAGTCCCAATTCAGACCATACAGCTGGTAATCCACGAGGTGATAAATCACTGCGATCTTATCGATGCATGCATTAGACATTTTATGATGTTTGCAGTAGATTGTAATATCTAAATAGTGTAATACACGTCCATTACTTTTATTTATGATGGTATGAAAGTATAGCCAGTGTGTTATACTATCTTCATGTACAGCACTATCAGTTTTGAGTGTATATGAATTTTTATTCTAATATTGAGTTATCAAACTGCTTCATGGAATCACTTAAAGTTATCAATTTTATGGTAAATTAGATCGTATCTATTCAAATTATTACTTGAATAAATTTTAGAATAAGGTTTGTATTGGCGATTTTAAAATCAAGATAATATGATCCGACTTAATCAACTGTGGTCCAATCATAACTTTAATCGTTGGGTGGTTGCATAATTATTTTGAACACTTTTCTCCAACAACTTTCTGATGAATTATTGTCCTCATGATTATCATATAACGTGACAAAATGAAAATACCCGTCAGGTAATAAAGTTCACGCTTGGTTGGTTACAACAACAAATATTTATTATGTCTCACATTGCCGAGGAGACTACACTTCAGTGTCGTCAAATCCAACAAAAATATCCTAAAAAATATTATCGGGAAGTTTGCGCTAAAAACATAGGGAGAGAATTGCGTGTGCATTTAAATACTCTGCGAATAGAGTCAATTGTACCCCCTAATTTATTAGACAGGTGAGAAATATTATAGAAAAGGTAATGGTCAAATTGTGGAAAAGATGCAACCAAATTAGAATTTGCAGAGTTAATTTATCATCACGAGCGTAGAGACTCTCGAATTCCCTGATTTTATCATCGATTCACCAACATGAGAATCTTCATTTTATCTCTAATTTAACATTTGCATGAGATGTCAGATGATGAATTCATCCAACAGTCAATTAAGAAAAGTTAATCAAGCAGATTTATAATTGGTCATGTCCAATTCTGTCACAAATTTAAAGGGAGAAGACATAGCGTCAAATTATATTATGTACACGTTATTAAGATGACGTCCCTGTAATTACCGTAATCGATGTGTGCTCTGTAATCAACCAGAGGGAAAGCTATGGTGGGCCAGAGAAGAGTATGTACGGTCATCTCCTAATCTTTGAAGCCCCCACCATAATTTTTCTTCAGGTTTATTCATTTTTCATTTGCGGATACTTTATCATTACTCCCCATATTTCAATTCCCTACTTAATATTTCTGGAACTGAAATTAAGAATGAGTCAGTCTATATATTAAATAACAAAATGTATACTTCACTGTTTTTTAATGTAGAATAAGTATACCTTATTTAGGTAAATAATTGTTATTTTTTTCAGCGAAAGTGTCATTAGGCGAAAGTGTCGGGCGGCGAAAGTTTTTTCAGCGAAATAGTTTTCGACAAAAGGACCTAGAACCGGTGAAAATGGCTTTGCACAAATGGTTAGAAATGGACAGTGAAGTAAGTTCAAACATTAAAAATATCCATATTAGACAAAAATCCCAGTAACTAATTTCCAGGTTTGAAAGATTTGAAATAATTATTCCTCTTATAAAATATTGACAAGTGGAGAAGTGTGATTGAATACGAGAAAGGAGGTACAAGAGGACAGTTCGGTCTGAAACACTAAACTTCTTGAAACAATTTTTCACGCCGTAGAATTTCGTCAAATGATTCTTGCAAAGACATGTTCGTTTTGTGGAAGATATAGTCTCTACTAATCAAGCTGTATTTTACTTAGGAGAAGTAATTAATCATAGAATTCGGCAATATGTTCCACGGAATAGCAGTCCTGATTTTGATTTTGACTGACTTTATTACTGTGGAAATTAGAATCATCACTCTGACTTTCGTATTGTAGGGGAGCCATTGTAAGTCTAGTTTGGTAATTCGATTATTATACTTAATCCATCACTTCTCATAGCGGAAACATTTGGATTTTCTAAATGGAATTGTTGAATAAGATTGATATTGTCATCAGATCATACTGTTCTCTTGCGACCTGAGCCACCCATGTTAAAGTTTAATTTGTGATTTAAAGTTTTAAACCACCCATCACTAAAATAGTTATAACATTCAGAAAAATGAACATAACTTTATGAAATTTTGACTGACAAAGAAAATGATATCAGAAAGAAACATGTAACAAAATTGGATAATGAAATGTATTAACTTAAATTTGGATTCTGTTTTTTTGGAACACCCTGTATATAGATAGGTTATTAGAGATAAAATTAATTATTCTTTCCGATTTGAAATAATAGCTTTGGGACATTTCGTTCTACTTCATAATGGTATTGAAACATAACAAGGTAGGTTCAAATGAATTTCATAATTTAGTATAGGACAAAATGAAATCATAAATTTCCTAATTATATAAATACAGTCATACGGCAAACTGTTGACAACATGTCTTTATAATGATAAATAGAATACCTAATTAGCTACCTATTACCTCTTTAGTACCGTATGTCAGATCTAACAAAATGGATGTAAATGAGAGCAAAAAATTATGTGATTGCGATTGAGACAAAGGAAATGTGACCAATTTAATAATAGTTGAATTCTGACGCTAAATCACCACATTGATACTGAAATGATCTATTATTCTTAGCCTTTGACACCCTAAATTCGATATCAAGAGCGGCATATCTGCACCAGATCTACAGATTGTAACTCAGGGAGAAGATCATGATTTGTGATGCCAGAGCGATAACTTCATTAGGCATTTATGCAGGCTGTACAATTATGCTTTCACCGACTTCTTATTTGAGTCTGGCGGAGGATTTTAATTGAAACTGCGATGCATCAGCCGAAGAATGATGACGCTGACAGTTAGAAGAACTTGTCTTTGATACTCTGCTACCTAAATTACATAAATCAATATGCGCTTTCTATTTTTGAACTAGAGGTTCATGAATATCTATTATAAAATTGCATATTAATAATTATAACGAACTTGTGTATAGTAAGTTTTAATTAGTTAAAAGCAACTGTGTAATCTTGTATATAACGTTAAATTTTCTTGTAGATGAAAAACGATATTTCAAATGAATATAGAGCGACATGGTAATGAAGCTCTATATATAGACAAGCAATACAAAGAAAGAGAAAAATTAGCATACGATATGTACATTCATTTAATTACGTTATCGAACCATTTTTTCATACGTGCTAGGACGGTCGTTAAGTGTACATCAAAAGGCGTACCGATTAAAGAAAAAAAAAACGTAGTGTCACTTTTTTCTGAATGGCAATTGATGCTGCGATAAAAGATGATGTATTACCAAATACTAGAAGTCCGACGAAATGGTCAATTACCATAATGAAAAAAAAAATTATATGTTCAAGTTATAGCTTGAACTGATAATAAATCAAAATTATAATGCACAGAATATCTTTCTACAAAATTGTACCAGAATTTGAACATTAGCATCTACACAAAAGTTATTAAAAATTGTAGATAAAATTTTTTTCGGATAATTACTCAATACTCATGTTAAAAGTAGATGATCATTATATCCTGAAGAGGCAATATGGTCACAGATATGGTTCATAAGATTATGTTGTCATTTGACAAATGCTTCTTTTCACTTTCACATTTTTCAACACAAATTTTACAGATAGTGTTCTTGTTGAAGTGTATGCAAAGACGAGTGTACAATTATCGCACCCCTCGCTAGACCAAATTGCGATATTCTGACACCGTCAAGATCTGAAATTAGAGAAGACAGGTGATAAAATCTGAGACTTGGGTGCAGCCGCTGATACTATCAGAGAAGAGGAAAAAAATTTGCATCGGAAAAACATGAAATAGGTTCTGTTTTCTATAAAATAGTCTGCGGTTAGTTGCTTGATATCCTAAATTGAAATTTTCTTTTTGGAGTTCTTCTTTTTTTTGACGATTCGATCATGCTTCACAATTTTAAAAGACAGAAGAGACTGCATAAAAAATAAAGCAATGCATTTATTTCAAGTGTTGGAAACTGATTTATCTAAAGAAATTCATGATGAGATCAAGAAATGTGGAAATAACTGTTTTTTTTCAATTCAGCGGTATAGGTTGACGTCAGGGAAAAAATACCAAATTGTGACAGTTTAAGATGTACTCATTCCTTAAGTTTCACACATTGATAGATGTGAAAAGATATCATAAGTCTATCCTTAAGAGTTTAGTTCTTTATAATAAATCTTGGAATAAATGGAATGCATATCCATTACATTTCATAAACCTATCGAACAATCCAGGAGTTACTTTTGAAGAATTAATGGAGAAATACGGATTATACTATGTAGTTAACCTGAAGAGCGCAAAACGTATTGTAAAACTTAGAAAAGAAATGTAGAGCACAAGTATTATATTACTTGACTATATTCTAAATACAGAAACTTATATTACTTTAAGGAATAATATTATGTTCAAGGATGTTGATTATATGAGAGGTCATGCTTGATTAAACGTGACACAGAAAGTCATTAGGAGTGACAAAGAATATACATGAAATGGTACACATTCTAAATGACGTTCACATTATTGTAAAGTAAAAACAAATACATATTGTTTTGGTACATCAGTACGATTTTATGGTGACATGTTGCACTAAGGGCACCAGGGGGCTCTATCCTGAAACTGTGTGTGGTGAATCGAAGAGAGGAAGGGGGTGGCGCTCCTTGGTCACCGAACTGTTGTAATTTGAATTATAAATTGCCTTTTTTTATAAAACTATACAGTTCGTAATCCGTTGGGTCAGTAATATAGATTTAATATCTACATATTATCTTAGTGTTTGGTGACTGGGTCGTACAGTGACCGATGAATCAAATCTAGATATTTTGATTCTTAGGTTTTTACTAATTTTTACTGCGTAATTTTTGGTTATTGAATCGATCTGAAATAATAAAAAGGTCTCATAATAAAATAATATTTGTTAAATATCGGTTCAAATTTTAATAAATGTGTGAAGACAGGTATGCAACTTTACTTTAAATAGAAAATAAATACAAGAATTTTTAACTGCATTTTATATAATTAGTAATGGATGTAATTTATGTATGGTTTTGACAGTTTTGACAAGTTAAAATGAAATATGGTCATCTTGAAGTGTGTGTCTGTCGCAAAAATGAACGCACATCAATTTAACGCAGCCCTCGAAACGGCGTGTCGCCCAATGTACGAAATGACTTCATATACGAAAATAGAATCTGAACAATAATTAGTAGCTTGGGTTGTAAAATATTTATAAAATATAACATGTTAAATTTAGATCATACAGTAATAAGAAACTTTTAATTCAAACTGTATAGAACGATTTTTTCACCTAATATAAAGTTTACAAAATCGAATAACTATAAAATCATATCATTTATTCACCTCGACTACAAAATTTGAATCAATTAGATTTATTTAAATTTTATTGGAATAGTATTGAATGACAAATTTTTTTTATGACATTTTAATAATTACTACTCGTTAATATATGATCAATATTTTTCTAATGTATAGTAATTAACTATATAGTAACTATATATTAGAATATATTATGTAACATATAGGTTAGGAGAAAAATATTGTAAAAATATTATGCCTATATATATATTCCGTAAGTAATTATGTCGTTACCTATTAATGACCTTAGCGTAAAAATATATTAGGTACCTAGAAGTAGCTAATTACCATTAAATATACCACATTAAATTATTTGTTTTATTCAATCTTAGAAAATCGGACATAGAAAATTGAGTGAGAATATTTCTTATTCTATTAATCACGATGCGATTACTTGATCAACTTCTTTTCTGTTAATTGTGATTTGTTCACATTAGTTTTACAACTTTAAAGCATTTCAAGAGAAATTATAATTTAGCGTTGA
Organism: Caprella mutica; assembly: GCA_947561585.1. Taxonomy (NCBI): domain Eukaryota; kingdom Metazoa; phylum Arthropoda; class Malacostraca; order Amphipoda; family Caprellidae; genus Caprella; species Caprella mutica. The sequence continues at coordinate 152,190 of CANNZV010002260.1, forward strand.
GGAGAAGGAACCTTTAACATCAAACTAACCTAACATATTCAGTTGTTAATAATGATTTTAATTTGCATTTACCCAAATTTTCCAGTTTTAAATTTTACAGTAAGTCCCTGTTTATGATATATGATGAGTGTTGATACTGTTAGTGTGGTAGGTGTTTCCAGTGAAATGGATAATTCTGTAAAAGAATTTTCTTTTAACTGATCCCTTCTGCCGCAAATAATAATATAAATTGAAATCAATTTTAGAGTTCTCGAATAAATATTATGAAATATTTATTTTCCAATTAATGTTCACAATACAGTAACTGTTAATTCTGCAGTGACTAGTGAATGTCGATTAAATCATACCATCTTATATCTTCAGGGTGCAGGCAGAATTAAGCTAGCAATATGAAAAAACTTATATTATATAGATAATGTTTCAGAATATTATAGCTGTTCTATAACTTTCATTTAATTTATCAATTTGCGTATCATTAAAACAATTCATTGCAATGAAAACTCAATTCGGTTGTACATCTAGGGAAAAAATTCAAATTAAACAAATCTTATTAGTCTAGAGTTGTTAGTCTAGAATTAGTGCATAGTTTTGAATGAGGTACTTGCTAATTAATTCCCATTTCAGTTCATTACTGTTATATCATTAACTTTGAGAGAATAAATATCACACATATGTTGGCAATATTTGCTCTGTGAGTAATTAGGACTATAATTAGGACTATAACCTTTTAACTTTACTTCTCCGTGTTCAATATAATTAAATAAAGTCGATTAGAATTATGCACACAGGATTGCCAAGAAATACCATATGGGACATAAATTTGCGACATTCTCTTTATAGGTAATAGAAGCTGATGGACAGAAGTAGCGCATTATAAATTGGAGGTGAATTCATAGATATCCTAATGACAGTCATTAGTCTCATCTGATAGGTGAGTTTATAGGTGAAACTTATCAAATTTATTGGTCTATTATCTACTATATGTGGTATGGCTGAATGCACAGCTATCACCACAACCTTGTTCATTCAAAATCGGAATATTTGTCTTACACACTTGGCTCCGACAATCTCCCTAATTCTCATTGTTGGTAGAGATTGCCATCTATTTACTGAACCATTGAAAGGAATATAGCAAGAACTTGGTAACACACAGGAGGATATATTGAGTGAAACTCTTTCTAATTGATTAGATAGTGTAAGTAGTAACCCAGCATGTGTGTAAAATTGAATGTTCGTTTGATAGAATTTAGGTGGTTTTCTTTTCTAATCTTATAATTTATAATTTGAAGCGTGCTTTCAATCTATTTACTCCATATCAATCAATCTGTTAGGAACAAACTTTACAGATGACAAGTACATAACTTTGGTTTTCTCTTAATGCTTACGAATTTATCGGCAAATTAAATTGCTTTAATTGCAGCAAATACTGATCGTAGTGTCAATTATTCAACTGCTTATCAATAAAAAGCCGTCCAAAATTAATTACTATTTTGCTCACTCGATTTATTGTCATTTAAGGTCTTCGAAATCGTATATTTCTTTAAATGTTTTCAACTATTGGTCAATAATTTCTCAGTAATGTACACACTTGCCACTTATTTCCATAAGCACCTTCGATTAGTCTAATATTTTGCCACTGCTGAAGAAAATTGCAGATTATGTCGAATAGTTTGTCTGGCTACAATGTACAGCAGATAAGTTGGTTACTAATTTCGCCTCTTTATGAACCCTTGAGTAGATCTAAATAGGAAAAAATTATTGTGCTTCTGATGTGATCAATTATTTATAAGGAAAGTGGTGGGTCGTATCACCAAATTGGCAGAGTTTTAATTGATGCTTTGGATATTAGAGCCGAGTTAAAGAGTTAGATAATAGATATATGGAGAGTAATTACTAACACATTTTGACTACTTCAGCTAAATCTTTATGAATTGAAATCGATAGAAATATTCATGCTTAAAATGTAATAAAAATTTAAGTGCAAATTTCCCTGAAAATAAATACACAAATAAATAAAGTCCAAATTTTATAGGAATTCATCATAATTGAAAACTTTATTGTTGGATAAATTCGCCGAAAATGTCAAACGACCATTACTAATGATCGTTTTCTAATTTGGGTAATGGATATTTAAAATTTGGCAAAGGTTACAAATAATTTATGACGTCAAATAAAGTTTCCCATTGAAGATGTGGACAGTGGAAATTTAGAGATGGGTCCGTGCAATCTATTCTGGTCCTAACGTAAACTATTCAATGCGGTCTACACTGTTTGAGTCATTACGAGTCAATATGACTCACATTTTTGAGCCGGTTGTGGGACAAACTGAAAACTAAAATTTTGAGTCAATTTGACTCGAATTTTTATCAGTGTTGATGTCTTGTGCTCCAATTTATTATATAAGAATAGATATAACTCAAATCTGAAGAAAATTATTTGTGTAAATAATGTTTATCATGAGACAAGAATTAGTATATTGTAATGTTTAAATCTTGTCCGTAGAAGCAGTAGCGATTGGAAGATTTAAATACATCTTCATGACAGCCTCATGAATTTGGCCAATTTTCAGCCAGTTTCTCAGGTTTCTTGAGGTACTTATTTTACCTGTTGGACTTTTATTAGGGCTGATTATTGTTATTAATAGGTACACACTATAAATATGAGTCAAAGGGGAGTGTGTTCACTGAGCTGGAACATGGGAATTATCGCTACCATCTGCATAGGCTGTTGTATCAAACTAAAGTGCGTTAAGTTCTTACACCTATTAAATCAGATACTATCTGTAAAGGCGGGCAAAAAATGTGATACGTGTATTCCCACCTTTGTGTTGAAGGTGATAAGCTATTTGATATTTTATAATTAGGAGTGTCTATAAACTATCTCACAAAAAATATACTATAAATAAAATAAACAATTCTGTTGCATTCTGCAGTTTAAAGCGTACAGGGTTAGACAGAGAAACTTTCTAACATTATCTCGAATAAATGACGTACAACACAATATGGATTTATTTGAAAAGACATACTCTAACATTTAAAAAAAATCCATAACGTTTTCGTCAACGGAATTTGAACCACATAATAATGAATGCAGAATAGAAACTTGGTTAACAATCTGTGGGATAATATTGAATGAGGGCCAGTCCACCATTTTATCGTTTATATTCTTTAACTTTTATGTGTCAATAAATAGTTTGGTGTCAATTATTATTATAATATATTAGTTAGTGACTGTCAAACGTTAAGAAGCTGTTTTCAAGTTTTTTGAGTAACAATTGCTTTTTTCATCCATGTATGCAGGTACAACAAAATTACACTTTCGCTCACTCATTTTGTAATAAATTATTATACTTTTAAATAATTGCATAAAAAGGATTCAAAATTTTTAATAGATCTTTCTGTTATTCTGGATTCAATTTCTTCAATCTATAGCTAAAGTATGTTTTTGAGAGGACTGGAACTTTAAGCTTATAAGTTTCTCTATAGTTCATTCTAAAATAGGATGGTTACTTTTAAAAGCTATTTTTAGAATGCATGCATGTATGTAATTGCACAAAATAATAGTTATTCCTGCATGATAACTCATCATCTACTTCATTTAAGCCAGTTAGTCAATTTGAATCTAAATATTTATCCAGAGAATAATCCAATATAGACAGGAATAATAATATATAGAATAATATATATACAATTGATATTTTTATATTCTTAAGCAGTTATTTTGTGTCGATATCATTCTTGAGTGTATTAAAATTACTCAATAAATTGCCATTATATTTTCTTATGTAATACACAGTTTTGTATCACATTAGCCGTTTAGATAACTTTTGAAACTCATTTCCCCAATATATTATTTATATATTTATATGGGTAACATACCAATGATACTCTATAGTCAATCTTGTTGTTAATTTTGAATGTTGTTTGTTACGATTAATAAATGCTATATCCCAATTGCTATGTATTCTTTCCATAGCATTAGCAATATAACTTCACCACTCATTCTTATCATTGTGTTCTTTAGTTAAATATTCTCAGTCAGTCGAGACGTTCTCAGAAGTCTATTATAGTATTGGATAGGTATTCTAGTGAATTAGTACTGCTATATAATTCAAACCCCTGTTTTAGGGATTACGTCTTATTACAAACCTGCTGATATCACTGAACAGGTGAGCTTCAGGATTATATTTGTAGCCTCTTTTAGGCTCTTGCAATAAATTAATGTTTAGCTTTTAAGGGGAATAAACACTGATCATACCCAGAGACCTAACTGGTGATTACCTGAACTGGGCACGTGCCACTTCTTACAATGATATTCGTGATCAACTTAAGCATGTTATTATATTTTCGTACTAATCTTCATTTTTCCGACAATGTCTATAAATGACTTTATATTCGGCTCAATCACGACTTCAAAGATGGTAAGAAATAGCAGTCGATTTATCTGAGATTCCAGTTGAGAACATCCGTTGCAGCTCTGGAATGAGCACGACTCTTTTCATATTTCACACACTCTTTTGACAATAGACTTAAGCATCTTATTTTGATTTATTTCGCCGATAAGTTCAGGCCAACAGATGAACGGGTCACTTTGCCCAAACAAAATCCAGGACTTTCTGAATATTTGTGAAGGTTTAAAAGTCTCTCACTCGTAAATCTTTGGCGTAACTGAGCTAACTTACCAACTTATTCTCACCGACAATTAACTTGGATGATGTCATGATATGATTGATGTTTAAATGTCATCTCTGTTATATTGTTTTTTGCATATTAAATTAGTTTCAACATTAAACAATAAACTTAAAAGCAGGCTAACCAAAAACTGTTTAGGATACCATTACGTGATTGTACGGACACAATTTCTCATTTTATAACACAAACTGCCATAGCGGACAACTGCCATGCGACAAACTGTCATAGCGGATTATTATTATTTAACCTACAAATTGAGTATGAAGATGTAATAACAAATTTCTTTCTTTGTTACAATAATTTTCTTCCACATTTAACCACAAAAATAATCAAATGGTTGACAAAAAGGATAAAATCTATAGATGCAAAACTTTCTTTTCAAATATTTCAGAATACTAATAATAATACACACATAAGCTTTACAGGTTAAAATTTCGAGTGAGTGTGATTTTGCATCTTAAGAGGTTGCTTTCACACAACACTAGGCATAAATGCGTTAAATTAAAATTATGATTTGTTTATTAGTATAATAACACATTTAATTAAACATATTTCAGTAATCAAATGATTGATCTGTGGGAGTTGGAAACAAAGAAACGATAGAAAATCCAATTCAAATTTCAAAGTTATTGAATAAAGTGTTTTTTGTGAGAAAAATGTTAATATAGAAATCAGATAATTACTATACTTAGTTTCTTATCCTGATTTAGCAGCAAAGTTAGTTTTTACAAATAAGAAATAGTAATTAACTCAATGCAAAATTTTTTAATAATAAGATGCAAAATCTCACCATGTGTAATTTTAATCTGTAATTCAAGCACATGTTTATACCATTCTTTGTATTTTGAAATGTTTGAAAAGAAAGTTTTGCATCTATAGATTTTAATCTTTTTGTCAACCATTTGATTAATTAATCAATGGGTTGAATGTGTTAAATGTGAAATAAATGTTTTTACAAAGAATTAAATTTAGTTTAGTACTTCAATTTTTAATTCTGAATTTACGGTCAATATTATTGTTATACTTCTTATTCACGATTATACTATATTTTTAGGTTAAATAATAATATACTTCACATTAAATTCAATCCATGAAAGTTCAAGTTCACAAGCGCATTACAATTCACACAAAATAAAACTATAATATATTGCATGGCAGTTTGTCACATGGCAGTTGTCCGTTATGGCAGTTGTCCGTAAGGCAGTTGTCCGCATGGCAGTTGTCCGCATGGCAGTTGTCCGCATGGCAGTTGTCCGCATGGCAGTTGTCCGCATGGCAGTTTGTCACATGGCAGTTGCCCACTTTGGCAGTTGTCTGCATGGCAGTTGTCTGTATTAGCCATATTGAACTATTTAGGTATAGTTAATTAGTTACGCGCTATACTTTATACTTGCATGCACTAGAATGAATACCAATAATACAAACGGTGGCTTTCTTGGTGTTAATTTATTTATTGTTACAGTTTAAAATGTATATAAAATTTCCATGGATTAATAGATCTTTAAAGAACGAATATTGATGTTCAAAAGAAGAATTCTTACAAATAGCTCAATGTTTTAGATAGATAGAAAAAATTATATTTATCCTTTAAAAAACTATAAAATTGTTTAGCTCACATACAGTAAATGTAAGTATACCAGATATGATATTGCATTGGTAAAAGATAATGATGCAATTGTTAGATGAATGAATAAATAAAATTCTTGGCTTCTGTTTCATTTGGGACATGTCTTCAGTTCTCCTGTCACTGACAAAATCCAGTCGATATATTCTGACAGAAAAAAAAAGAAAAAAGCACCCGCTGAAATACATGTAAACAAAGTAATACATTATCTTTCATCCAAATCCTTTATAGGTTTTAGTCTATAAAAAATATATCTTAATATAAGTTTATCAACAGTTTGTAGTCACATTTCTATATAAAACATCGGATTGATTGCAAATAAGATATATATAAAGGAAATTGCAATGTAATAAATTATATATTATATATTATATGCACTCTTCTCTATCTTCACTATTATCAGTATTATATAGTGAATCAGTATTAAATTTATCTATAATCCCTGAGAGTTATGGTTAGGCAGTACAAGATTAGAAAAAACTGTTATCTCCTATGGCCTTTTCTATACCTTTTGCTACAGGGATAATATAGGCCTTTCTAGCTCTATACTGTAAAATCTAACATTTAACTCACTGGATATTTTGATGTTTCTATTATCACCTCCAACACATCCAGATCTGCTCACAATACCAATGAGGGTTGCCTGGGTACCTCTGGCTACTGACACCACAGGGTTGCCTTCACCATTCTGCTTTGACAATTATTATTCATTCTTTTTAATACAAATTGTAAAAATTAATCTTTTTAAGAAAGTAATAACATTTAATTTTCCAGCAATATTATCATTAAGAGTATTGGCTATTTACCGATAAAGTTAATAATTTGTGTCAACATACACATACGAATTAATAAATTGACTCAGTAATTATATATATATACATAATCCTTCGATCTCATTCCAACCCCTACTGTTCATAAATTTGTTATTGTATGTATGAAGAATAATAACATAGGACTTCAAATGTTTCAAATGTAAACCTAGCAATTCAAAACATATAATTAGCATTATAATTAAATTAATGATGTTTGAACGGAATCTGGCCTAATGAATATATCATGCAGTAGCATTTTGAAGTCTTTATTTGAAACTACTCTAAAATTATTATAACATGATATTCATTGGAAAGATGCATGTACTTATTTAATTGACAGCAGTACTTACTGGACAGAATGTATCGCCTTTGTCTTCAGTACAGAAGTAGTTGTTAGAGCTATTTTGTATCTCAGTACATTGCCCGACTGGTAATACCGACAAGGAAGTCCCTTGGATTGCGAACTTAGTACCTGAATAGTTATAATGTAAAACACTCCTGAATAATGACCAATCGTCCTACCAAATTTCAGGCCATTTGGTTGTATAGTTTTGAGTTATGCGAATAACAAGATTGCCTTTAAATTATGATAAGAAGATTACAAATTAATTATTACATAAATGGATAAATGCTGATTGAAGCATAACTTCCGTAATTTTGGTAAGGTAGTAACGTACTGTTTTCAACTGGGGCAAGGGATGTCATGACTACTGAAGTTCCAACATCCACTTCTTCATTTTGCTCGGGAAGACAAACTGGTCCGTAAGTGCTACTGAAACCGAACTTCATTGGTCGGAATGCTCCAAGTGCAATATCATTTTCTGAAGTAACTGCAACAAATATTGATAAGATGACGATTGAAACTTAATTCACCTAAAAATTATATATAGTATTCTACCATTTGATTACTACCAATAATAATAAGCAATAAAACTTTTCAAATATATAATAATATCCAATTTATAGACTTAATCGTTGTCATTTATAATGATTTGGTGGAATGTAAAAGATAATAAGGGTTCCCACTTAACTGTAGGTGTATTAAATAGATCATCTTAATAGATGATTTCGAATTCTTCTTACTATTGTTGTAATTCGGGTGAAGCATAACGTAATATCCTAGACCAAACCTTCCTAATTTCATGAAGAAGCTGGTCCCATTAGGACTGAAAGGAAACATTTATTATAAATAACACGTGAAAGAAGTCAAAATACAAAAGTTTAATTGAGTGATGATTATAGTGTGATATGAATTACACTGATTTATAGAAGTTCTTCAATATATGTCATCTTTTCTACCCCTCTGTAAATAAATCCCTAACATTTATTGTCACAGAAAGAAATATTCTCATCCTATAGCAGCCTATATATATCATTCACAACTGCTGGTGCTTGTAAACACAGTGGGCCGATGTGATGAACCATCTGTCGCTGATCAAAGAGCCTCCGCAAAAGTAGGTAATATTACCCTCAAAATTCGCCCCGAAATACAAATGGTAGCGATAGCCATCAGTGGAGGGATTCACCATACCACACTCTGAAAAAAGGTAAACCACTTTCAAGTATTGAAATGCATTCATTATTATGATTAATTAATTTCAATTTTATTTTAATTAGTGTATTAAATAAAGAAATAAAGGTACATTTTGCATTCATCGATTGTTGAGATCATCGCTCAGCGATAATCGCTGAGCACTAGTTCAATGTTTTTCTATTATCGCTGATTCTAAGAAACGAAATTTTGAGAGCTTCTTATGGATCGATTGACATTTACTGGCTAATAACAACATAATCATGTATACAAAAAGAACTCACTGCATTGCAAACATTTAGACTGGCTTCCAACATAGAAGAAATTCAAAGCCTGAGAAAAAAAAAAAATATTATCAATATGATGGTTAAACACTAATCTATCATAATTCTCCAATGTCTATTCATTTCAATCTTTAATGTACACTTGTATATACACATTTTGAAGATTTGTTAATCTACATAGATAGTAAATTATCGAAATACCACTTATTAGAGGTTATATCAATTACCAATTATGAGTCAGTGAGTAACCGTATGCTCAAGCTTCACTTCCCGGTAAGAAAATAATCTATTGAACGATAGATCCTTTAGGCTTTACTCACAAACACTGGATAGATCTTTGACCCATTTGACCTACAAATTTTTGTGATGACATTCAAATTATTATTATTTCTAATTAATCATGATTAAAGATAGCTCTGCGTTATAAACCATGTCAGCCGATCACACTCCTTAACTCCTTCGTGCAATTACGGCCACACTAACACTATATACGCCCACTCTAAACTGCAAACACCCTCTATCCCGCTCTCCAAAAGACATAACGTTTCCCATAGACTGTATACCATGACGCTCCCTCACCGACATTAGGATTGAGCTCTGTAGTACAAGCCGATCCGAAATGCTTCCACTACTCACATATCCATACCACAACACACTACCCCATAGCCTTATCATACAATCCAGTCTCAATGTATTATACCGTATAATATAACTCACTCAAAACATAAAAAGTAATCTCCTTCTTTTCTTTATAGTGATGTGAGGTTAATTTTTATTCAATGTCCATCTTCTATGTGCTCTCACTCATTTACAAAGCTCAGCTACAATACAGCAAACGCTCATCTTATCAAGCAACTCCAAACCCGGATTAGGATCCCGCAAATAGTCATCCACAAACCTCATCCATATAGACCCCATCTAAGCTCAACCATCATTTTCTCAAGCAGCTTTTCAACAACACTCTTGCTGGCATCAACATATGTTTTGCAAACTTAACATTTCCTTTTGCGTCTCAGGCTCTCAGGCCTATACCGAAGAGCATCACACATCTCCATGCAGAGTCACAGTGGGTTCCTACGAAGTAACAACTATTACTTTACATCACAATCATTCTCCATATTTTGCATCCTCACCTCCTCGCTTTCTTCTACACACAGGATGCTCGACAGTACTACCATTTTCTATAGTATTTTCCTTACAAACAACCTATCAATGTATCAAATATGCATGTACATGATCTTTTCCTATTTACTTCAGTCATAGTTCTCTGCACCCTTTGCAAGAGCTCAATTATCCTTCCTCTCTCTTCCACATTCCTTTCCACAGAAGACCAATATCCGCGTAGAGATTGAAGAGCTACCATCCGAGCTCTTTGATGTTCATATCCCAAACTCTCATCAGCAGCTTTTTTATTATCACTACGACAACCATCAAATTACGTTCTTCTTCTTTCTCTCATATTTATGCCATATGCTATCTACTACTTCTCTCTTTCATCCTTCTCCCATCTCTCCTGTATTTTTTTATTCATCATGTTCAATTACAGCTTATTATTCATTACATCTTCCGTCTCTCATATTATTTTTTCTTTATCTCCGATTTATTTTCTTCCTTCATTCCCTTCACCTGTTCTATCCGTTTATTTGGGTTTTCGCAATCTCTCTATTCTTCTTTCTCAGATCCTCGTCCTCCAGTTTCCTTTATCTTCTCTACAAAACCACAGACGCAGTCCTTCCTTTGAAATATTCATGGTATTTTTTTCTTTCCAGCCCTCAACAATCCATAATAGTGATACCCCACCATACTGACATCATAATTGAATGCCATTCAGATTCTCATCAAAATTGCTTTCTGAATAATATGTTTTGGTGGGACAACCGAAGATTAGGAAATTTTCTTTCTTGATCTTTGATGGTGAAACATAATCTTTTATCTAGGAGTTCAGCAATTAAACAATAAAACAGATGGTTTCATAGTTCCACTATCAATTAAAATTATAGATAACGTAGAAAAATATAAAATATTTATAAGTTTAACTCACCAAAATGAGAGCGTTGGCTATCACCAACCTATTTGTCGTAGGTCTCATCATGACTGTGACTCACTCATCTATCTGGTGTTAGGAATATTCACAAGCACTGTTAGAAATAAGATTGATGACTAATTGTATGTCGTATGGTGTTTATTTTCGAGACATCAATCGTATACTCTTAATGACGGTACATAATATTGGATGTCCATTATTGATGAGATTTATGAAGAGATATTTGCAGGTGTTCTATATTTATTGATGAGATTCATGGAGAGATAAATCAACAGTTGTTCTAAATATTTTCATACGTAATATTTTAATATAATCATCCCCCATACAAATAATATCTGACAACAAAAATCGGGGTATAGAAATATTCGAGATGCACAAATTTCAGTTAGCATAAAAATTCGAAAAAGAAAATTCGGAAAGACAGAAAAATCCAGAGAACCCGATAACCCGGACTGAAAAAAACAGGACGCAAAAATTTAAAAATACAGAAATATCAGAAATTGAAGAAAAATAGTGAAAGGCTGAAAAAACGATGGAAAACGGAAATAAGAATAATAGAAAACATAAAAACCGGATAAGCAAAAATAAAAGTCACTTCTAGAGGCTATATGACACTTTTGAGAAACAGTGCCTATCAGAGCAACAGAACGCATGGGAACACTTTATAGGAACAACTTGACCCTGAGGAAAAAGAGAACACTTAGAAACAAGAGAACACTTAGAAACAAGAGGACACATAGAAACAAGAGGACACATAGAAACAAGAGGACACTTATAAACAGAAATTAAATTCTGTCGAGCAAAAATATTTTCAATCAAACCTATCGAATTGTCCTTTTATCCATTAGGCAGTGATAAGGATTGAACTGGTATACGTTAAATTTAGAAGCTAATGTAGAACTGTTATTAATTACTGTGTAGTATGTTTCAAGATTCTAAATCCCTGTTCGAATATAGTATGTCATTAAAGTATGTCATACCAGCATATGTAATTGGTCTGTTAGAGGTTTGATTTTATTCAAGAAAAGATATATGTAGATTTTATCTTGCTTTATTAATCTGTACATTTTCTTTCTCAATTTCAAACATGTTTTTATTTTAATATTGAGTTTATGGTTTTCAAGAACAGGTTTCATTTTTTATCTCATACTCACCTTAAAGGTCCTCTGCACTCTAAATTTAAAAAAAATCTGGAATTGCTTCAAATATGTAGAGCTAAGGTTATATAACATATAACAGTAAGCTGAACTTAAATCGAACAAGCATTAGGTACACAATTAATTATTTAAGAAATATTCACATTTTATATTTTTTCATTCTGAGATTCATAAGAAGATAATGGCCCCATAATTGAGTAGGTATATTCGTTCGTATATACATAGTACATACCTATTCAAATGCAGTGTTTTAAAATGAACAGTTCTCTAGATAGGAAAAATATTATGATATATGAAAACTATTAGTAAGAAATACTTAATTATAGGAACTTGTATTCGTTACATATATCCATTACCTTGGAATCAGCTTTGTTATTGTTTTGAATTTGTCGTATCTAGTAGCCTAACGCACAAGGGGCTGTTTCTTTGCTTGAAATACAGAGATGTAGTAGAAAGAACGGGAAAAAATGTTAAATTACATATTATAATAAAACAAAAAAAACAAATTTGAAATGGTTTGCAGTTTTATAATCAGTAACATTAGTTCTAATGAATAGAGAAATAAAAAAATTAGAGTGGAGGGAGGGGACCTTTAACAATTTTGATGATTATTATTACTTTGATTATTATTGAATAAAATGAATAATTGAACTATTGTCATGCAGCAAGATTGAAGGAAAATTAATTCTCATTCATATAAATCGTGATTTGCTTCACACAGTCAATCCTTTCAATAGCTATGTTTTTTTTACCAAACTCTCTCCAAGAGTTATATTCCATTCTTCTGAACTCTTTTTTTAATGACTTTATGTTTCGCCTCGTTATTTATGTTCATATCTGACAACAATTTCTTTTCCTTTTTCAAATTCAAAAGAAACTAAAAAGCGCACTCGTAGAGCGCATACCTTCCCACCACTTCAATCGATGTTGACCTTTTCATAACCTTGACCTTTAGCTTCGACCCGATTACTCCACAAATCTAATCAATTGGTTTCTGGATAATTTTTTTCAATACTTTTTGAGTATTAATAATAACAACATTTATAAATTGCAACTAAAATGCCTCAACTACCAGAAGGATTGCATAAGAGATGGAAAGAACTAGCAGTTAGTTTCAAAATATCTGTATATGATCGAATGAAGTTTTATTGTCACAGTTTTCCTGTTGGTTATATGTAACAGGTCCGTAAAAGCAAATTGAGTGAGTTTTATAGTTTAGTTTAAATCTAGATCGATATTACAAAGTTAACTATAATCTATTTCAAGAAATATCGTTTATAGTGGAAGAACTATCATTACCTTTTATGACAAATGATGATAGTTTACTAAGTCGATCATTTGCATGATTGATGATTCAGCAAATAAAAGATTTGTTTGCACATTTACTCGAATTTCTAACATACAATATGAGCAAGCTATGAGTGTTCAGTGTAATCAGTCAGCATGGGTACTCTACACCTCACACTAGTGATCACTCACTTCATTATAGTAAGTGAAAATTATCTTTTTGAAAGGCAAGAATATCAGACTTACTTAGTTTTGAAGGATGTCTCGTTCTGATAATGAGTTCAGGTTACAAAGTTGTTAGGATTTATGGATTTATCTACGAATAATAAAACTAACTGCAATGTCTAGATTGCAGTGTGATGACGTTCAAGATTTTGAATTATCCGTTGAATATAAAAATTGCAGTCAAAATTATCAGAGTGATCATTTATTCTCATCGATAATTCAAGGGATTTTTTATCAGACATTACATTTTTCGCGTTTTTAGTAAATTGAGAAAAAATAATATCTTATTTCAATGAAAGAAAATTTGGCTTGTTGGCAATATTTTTTTAGTTACTGTGGTCACATTGCAAAATTTTGACTTTCAAAACTCACATTCACACTTTCAATTGGTTATATCAATAAACATGTGACAGCTTTATAGCATTTGTCATCCTTATTTTCTAACAGCCTCTTATCTCCCGTACAGTTATTAGGTCCACCACCAGTTATCTCTCAGACTAGTAATGGATGTTCTCAATGCAGTGAGTTACCATTTATTATTAGTTACAGGCAGACCCCGCTCTAATTAGACCCCGCTTTTAGAACAGGACGACTTAAAGTGGGGTTGGCCCAGAGCTAACTTACATCAGTTGTACCGGAAAATTATTTTGTAAACAATTTTATTTACATCGGTGCTTAGTAATATATGTACCATGCAAATGTTCTTTGATTTTTGTTGGCTGAACAAGGCGGGGTCTCCCCCACTTCAAGTTCCATAATATTAATGTGACGTACGATTTTTGACTTAAAGCGGGTCTGCCTGTATAATATTCTGAATATATATGAATACTGCCATGGTAAGTCAACTATGAAATTAATTAAGAAATTCGATAGTGAGTTCAAAATAGAGATTCAAGCAAGATACTTATCACTCTCTTCCAATCTTTATCCAGAGAGCAGGAAATATTTAAGCCCTCCAACTTGCACTTAATCTCTCCTACTCCACCGTATCAGCCCCACTAACAAGGATAAAATGTTGTGTGTCAATTAATGCATATTATTCCAGCATGTGGAGTATTGAATCCAACAAATCGCATAGTTGGTGGTACAGAGGCTGACATCAATGAATATCCTTACCAAGTTGGTCTGATTGTTAAAAATATCACAACTGTTAAATGTGGGGGTTCACTCATCAGTGATCGATGGGTTCTGACGGCAGCTCATTGTTTCCAAGGCGGGTAAGTACCAAATTGAATAGGAGAGTAAATAGTCATCACTTTGTGGTATCGTGGAAAAACATCTCTATATACACTGTTAGAGTTTCTAATAAATACTGAATGCCCTTTTCTCGAATAGACGTAAAAGTGATTACAAAATTCTCCTGAAAGGGCACAGCAACAACCCGGTGGTACAAGATAAACTAGTTCCTGTTACTTCGATTAGAAGACACCATGGCTTTGAATGTAAGTTTGTTGAATTGAAAATCGATTAATATGGATATAAGGAGACAACTTTATTGAAAAGAACTATATACAAAGTTCCAAACCAGCCCTATTATAAATTCCAATCATAGAAGTTGGATCTTTTCTGTATGTAGACAATTAACTAAGTACTTCTTTTGCAAATCTTAGTTATATACAATCTGTTGTATTTCCATAGACTTTTTGAAAATATTGTTTGTATATCGGCACATAATATTTATTATTAACACAATAGAAAGAGTTTATTAGGCATAATATGTATAAAAGTAAATTTCTCCATTTCGATTAGACATATTGCATATTTACGAAAATATTCAGATATATTGTAAACGTCAATAAAAATTCAATGTCATCTCTCTGAACAATATTGAAATAGACTCAATCTATCGAATGGTTAAAAACTTTTTTTTCTGTTAATTCAATGATCTTAGAAACAATGTTTTATTTAGTTTACTAATTTACCAAAGGTTTTAAGATTCACATTATGCTTAAATATTTCATATGAAATTTAGATGATTTAGGTCTAGAATAATTCAAAAATTTTTGCTTTCAACTGTCCTTTTTTTAAGCATGGTCAGATGATGAAATTCACCTCAAAAACAAATTTGGAGTTAATACCAAATTATCATAAATTCAGGGGAGAATCTTCACAACGACATAGCACTGGTGAAAATAGAGCCTTTGGAGTTAGGAACTGACATCACCGTCAACCCAGTGTGCCTACCTACCTATGATCAGAATCTCGAGGGACAGAATGTTACCATCACCGGTTGGGGACTCGTAAAAATTAACCAATGTGAGGAGATGAAAAAAAACCTATTGCCACATAATAAGTAGGAGGTGTTTTTAATCACCAAAAATACATTTGTTAGTGATTCCTATCTATATAATTGATTTTACTAGAACATAACGTATTTAATTTCTTTTGAATATGCTTCACAATTTCCATTTCAAATTGAGTATAACGTCTCACAACAAAGTGCTGATATAGCATATCAATTTTTTAATTTATTTTTGAAAACAATATTTTCGAATAATCAAATTTATGAAAAAAAATTGTATCTTAATTCTGATGGCTACATTTCTGATGGTATATTTTTGTATATTAATTCAAATATTTTCTTATGGATGACTTTTTTCAGATACATTGTGTTTCACTTATTTGTCATTTATAAATGATTTATATTCAATGAAATGTATCAGAAAGTGGTATTCACGATACGGCGTTGTGTTCCAAAATTCGGCCCAGTACCAAAAGGACAGCAAAGAATTTGAATAAGCTGATGAACATGATGGCCGATGGTGACCATGTTATCTCTATGGCAACCGCACCAAAATTGTCTGTTAGTGCTACTCAAATTTTGAGCCAGTGGCAAACATTTTAACTCATCTTGGGAGGACACTTTGGGTGTAGCCTGAGAGTATATATTCATATAACTAGAGAGAGTGAGCTGTTCAGTGATACCAGGACGGTCTTATTGCACCCAATTTCTTCAGTGCCCAGAGTGACGCAATGGGATGAGCTATGTGACAAAGCTCGCTCCGTCAGGTGTATATGATTTTTGATGATGATTAATTATATTATTATTGTATTAAATTCATTGGGGGCAATTCTAAAGGTTTCGAACAGATTTATTTATTATTTTGAATTCATTTCAATGTGGTAACATGATTACAAAAGAGAGCGATACGAATTATTCAAATTGATCATTTTTGATGAAATAAATGATCTTCAAAATGCAATTGAACATATTTCAAGAATATCTTGTAACTATACTACCACATGTTGAGAGGAAAAGCGTCCTCCCAATTTAAAATTATAGACGTCCGTAATAAATATTGAATCTGGACGGACGAAAAGTAATTTGTGTTGCGCCAAAAACCTCATAGAAAAAACGATGACAAGTAGTCTACCTTGAACCCCCGTGAAACGATTGAAACCAATGACAGGAATGGTGCCAAAGTGATGATCTTCGTAGTGATTGTCGAAGGAAAAGTTCTGATTGTTCATCCATTCATCTTTGAAGATGGCCATTCAGTTTCTGTGACAGGTGCCAGCTATCTGGAACTGCTCAAAGACACAGTGAGCAAACTTTCCGCTCTACCGCTGAAAGGCAAATTTTGTGGTGGATGCAGGATGGTGCTCCACCACACTCCAGTAGAAAATAAAATTTCCCCTTCTGATCTGCAGCTCAACGAGAAGTTTACCTAAATTAAAATGTCACAAAACATCGAGGACTTGGTGGAAATGCGCTCGAGATTTTGTAGCATCATATGATAAAAGAACCATTGAAAAAGTTGCTGCAAACTTGTTGAAGAGAGCAATGCTATGTCACCAAGCCGTCGGTGGGTGCTTTCAGCACATTCTGCAAAATGGCCGATTTCAACTTTATTCGTATGTTGTTTTGAAATTGACGGGGTTCAGAACAAAAGTTCCAGCAATAAACTTTCAACAAATATTTGGTTTTACTCCCTCAGTACCTTGCAAAATTAAATTATGTCTATTTCAAAAATGACAAATGAGTGAAATACACTGTATGCTTTCGAGATATTCATATAAATTCACCTTTTTACACCTAGCATTGTAAACCTTAACTATAGTTGATAGGAATTAATAATTTTTTACATAAATATAGCTTTAACAAGTCCCTCGACACTACAAGAAGTGTCCGTGGCAGTTGTTCCGAATGCGGAATGTGAAGAGACCTACAGCGAGAAGAAATCAGTGATTGATAAGCAACTGTGTACATTCACTGAAGATAAAGACTCTTGCTTTGTGAGTAGATGCATTTATAATGAAGAGCCACTGAATTCCACCTCAAAGATCCCCAGAGAATTAATAGGCTTAAAGTCAGCAATTATTGTGTTCTAGACTGTGCAGATTTTTCAATTGGGAACAGTGGAGAATAGTGGTAAAAGAGAGTGGATGATCACAATGTTCTCTCTTGCCAACAAATTTTTGATACATTCAGAGTTCAGACTATGGAATGTCCTATAATCAACTAATTCGGAAATATAATGATTCAAATTTCTAAAATTGAAATCGGAAACAGAAATTTTTATTATTATTCGATTTTTTTTTAAATGTCACTATGAAGTCATTCTAAATACCATGGTGCCCTTAAACCAATAATAAATATTTTCGTATCAACTCCACCAACATTCTAACCGAACTTTTTTAACAGTATTGCATTATTTTAGACTTTTTTGGATTATCAATAACTCTCAGAGATTCTTTTCAACTCCTACAGGATGATAGTGGATCTCCTATAGTCAAAATAGAAAACGGACAAGCAACACAAATTGCATTGGTTTCCTATGGCTGGAAAACTTGTGAAGATAAACCAGCTGTAAATATTAAGATTGCAAGTAAGTATGCAGTAGAAAAATTGAGTGAGTGTTCTTATAAATAGCGAAAAAATTAACCTTAAAACATAATTCAATGGATCTAATTTCTGACTGTGATAACTATTTATAGTAAGGTAAAATATTGATTAAATATATTGTGTGTTTTTGATAACATTGATGATGAAAAAGGAAATCTTTAACACAGTACTTCATATTTTATTATACAACTCTTGTATATCAGCAAAAGATTTGCTGGTTGCAGACATATCCTATACATTTTTTCTCAGATTGAAAATAATAAACTCTTCTGAATCGATAGCAAAGTAATGACTTCGATATAACAGAAATACTTTCAGACTTTATGAAGGTTTAGAAAACGTCAATCTTATTGTTTCTCAATTCAAGTCAAGTCAAATGAAATTATAAGTAAATTTAATGTCAATATTATATACAGTATCAATAGTATCAGTAGTATCAGTAGTAGCAATATAGTATCAGTAGTATAAGTAGTATCAATAGTATCAATATAGTATCAGTAGTATCAATATAGTATCAGGAGTATCAATAGTATCAGTGGTATCAGTAGTATCAATATAGTATCAGTAGTATCAGTAGTATCAGTAGTATCAATAGTATCAATAGTATCAGTAGTATCAGTGGTATCAGTGGTATCAATAGTATCAGTGGTATCAGTAGTATCAAATAGTATAAAACCAGATTCCATATCAAGCAAATAAAATATTCTTAAAGTTTTTTTCCTATTGCAGGCTACTTAGATTGGATTTATTACAAAACAGGTGGGTTATTTACCTGCCCAAGATGAATTGATCTGACTCAGCAACTGCAATATATACTGTCTCTGGAATAGTGGCTAGCTGTAGGGTACAGCTGATAGAACTGTGCATCATCGAAATGAAGAAATTTCCGTTTTCTCTCCAAATCTAAAAATAATTTATTCATATCAATTAGGTTAATATTAATATATCTATTTCATTAGCATCAGAATTCCATCATCAAAGAAATTTAATTCTAACGAGTATTTATTACTGCTGGCAAATCTCCCATAAAGGAAAGTATATAATCTATACATACTTAACTGTTAATGGTTTGGTATGGAACTATACAGTACGAGTCAAAAAAGCGGGTAGGAAATTAAAATCGTCATAACTATAATGGTAATCATTGTATTGGTTTTCTTTGGCTAATGCAGACTTTTGTCAGCTATAACTACATTTTTTCGTTTGTTTCTATATTCTAAACAGTTTTTCTACAGGGTGATCATGAGTAAAGGGTGGTGAAAAAGCTCTTGCACGAGATGTGTAATTGATAAAAGATAGCAAAAGATGTTTGTTTACCCATTAAATTCTTAGTTATACTAAAGGAACAATTGCATATCATGAAGATCTGAAGCGAATCATTCTTTACGAAAAACATCCATTATCCCCTATTTTGTTAACACATTATTTTTGCACCCGTTTTTCTGACTGCTTTCATTGATCTTTTCTTCTGATCACGTCAGGATTAGCTTTCAAGAAATACACATCATGCGCTATTCGTTCTTTTAAATTGATACAGATTAGCAGGTGAGGAGGAGCGTATTATTTTTTTCAATTAACCCCGCAAGAAAAATAATCACATGAAGTTAAATCTGAGCTCATCGGAAACCATTCAAAAGCATAACTCATGGCAATTACTCGATGTTCAAAAAGTTCCCTCGGACACCATCCTTCATCTTCCATACCCGATTCAGTCTTTCTTCATAAATATGTCGTACTTTCGAAAATATCCGCAGATTCAATGTTAGGGTTCTTAAAAGCATGCTAATTTTGAAGATAAAAATTACTCTTTTTAACAAGGTTTGAAATAAGCTCGCGCAAGAGCAACTTCACCACCCTCTACCCTCTAAAATGAATTTAAAAAACACACGAACAATATTTGGTTATAGCTGACAAAGTTCTGCATTGGCCAAAAAAACAACAAGAAGATATGATGGTTCTTGTTAAAGTTATGGATATTATAATTTCGTACCCGCTTTTTTACAGTAGTGTGAAAAAATAGATATTTCTTTAGTTTATTGATGGAATTGACATAGTACCATAATAATTATTTTTAAATTAATGGCTTATGTAACACTCAATATTTTGCCAATTAGATCTATGATAAATCAGAATCATTCTATATAATTGCATGTAGACGTTTTAATTTTTTTACATTATTTTTATGATGGGTTTTAGGTTTTACTTTTATAAATATTAATTATAAATTTATATTAAAATTGGACCTGAGTCATTTTATACTTGATGGTTAATATTTTTGTGACTATACCCAATCAAAGTTAATAATCTCATTTATGTATGAGACTAATTTACATTAATTTATAACTATTATAGAACATCGTCTTACATCCGACAATCCAAATCGAAATTCCAAAGGAATTATCCCAAATTATCTGAAATTAAACGATATACATTACAAACTTAAATACAATTTGCCTATTAATACTTTTTTGGACTGGGAAATCTTCGCTATGAATTATTTATTAAATTCTGCCAAGATATAAAAAAATCATGAAATGAATGTTTTAAACTTTTTATAAATGGTTACAAAAATCTATGAATCATACAAGAAGAGATAATATATTTATCATCACTTTGTAAACCAAAATAAATTAAGTTCGTGAAGTCATATTTTCCCCAATGTTAAAGTCTAGTGAATGAAAGAAAATGAGCAAAATATCCTTTGCTTCTTTCGGGTGGATGGCAGTTCTGCAAGAATTATGGTCCATTAACCCCATAATGGAGTGACAAAGTGATGTAAGAATAAAAAATAAACATTTAAATGAATGAAATTTGGATGTTGAAAGACAAACACACCTTCTATCACTATATTTATTGAAACAAAAACATCAGAAATTAGCTCTTATTGATAAGTGGTCGTACCAAATATCTATATAAATATAGAGAAGAAATATAACCTTCTAACTATCTAATGCAGAAATAAAATGTCTCTGTATCTTTTTGTGTGATATTCATTTGCATGATTAAAAAAACATAAAGTTTCTTTTATGAGTTATTAGGAGGTGGAAATAACATTTGTTATATTTTTCATTTCTTTAATTCGTTGATAATGCCTCACATTGTAAAAATATCAGATAACGTCAGTTTAGATTATTTAAATTCGTCAATTCACATGAAATAACAAATTCATCCGATGGAAATCTGACTCAGGGAATATATTTATTGCTATTTTTATTTCCCATTTAAATGAATACATTGTATTCTTCTTTATTTCATAATTTTCACTGGGATGTACTATCAGAGAAAAGAGTCACTGTGATTATGTACTATCAGAGAAAAGAGTCACTGTGATGATGTACTATCAGAGAAAAGAGTCACTGTGATGATGTACTATCAGAGAAAAGAGTCACTGTGATGATGTACTATCAGAGAAAAGAGTCACTGTTATGATGTACTATCAGAGAAAAGAGTCAGTGTGATGATGTACTATCAGAGAAAACAGTCACTGTGATGATGTACTATCAGAGAAAAGAGTCACTATGATGATGTACTATCAGAGAAAAGAGTCACTGTGATGATGTACTATCAGAGAAAAGAGTAACTGTGATGATGTACTATCAGAGAAAACAGTCACTGTGATGATATACTATCAGAGAAAACAGTCACTGTGATGATGTACTATCAGAGAAAAGAGTCACTATGATGATGTACTATCAGAGAAAAGAGTCACTGTGATGATGTACTATCAGAGAAAAGAGTCACTGTGATGATGTACTATCAGAGAAAAGAGTCACTGTGATGATGTACTGTCAGAGAAAAGAGTCACTATGATGATGTACTATCAGAGAAAAGAGTCACTGTGATGATGTACTATCAGAGAAAAGAGTCACTGTGATGATGTACTATCAGAGAAAAGAGTCACTGTGATGATGTACTATCAGAGAAAAGAGTCACTGTAACTTAATTTATGGATTCAATTTAAATAGTTAAAATCCATATAATTTAGTATGCTTTTACCGAGAGAAATTTTGCTATTTTATGATTAAATAAAAAAAAATTACTTTAAATAATTTATGAATTCAATACTAAAATTTACCAAATTTCAAACTGTGTATATTGCTGAAAATCAGAATGAACTTCTAATTAAGAGTACATAGCGATATTATTCAGATAATAACTACTCAAACACCTCTATAAAATGTTAAAACTTTTAAAGTGATTTAGATCTGTAACTTCCACTCGTGCCCGTGTCACTGTGAATAAAGGAGGTAAGGAATTATTTGATCAAAATACCATGACTGTTCTATCTTCTTGTGGGTGGTCGAAAGTTTGTCAGAATTATGGTCCATTAACACCCTAATGGAGTGACAAAGAGATGTTAAAATGACAATAAAACACAACCATCTTAAATAAAATAAATTTTAAATGTTGAAAGACAGGCGCACCTTTTATTTTAATATAATTTGTTAATCTGGAAAATAATATTATTATGTAGACTTTTATTAGTAAAGTCACAACTAAAACGTAATCATTTTTATCACAACGTTTTATACTCTCAAAAAATAGTACATTTGTATGCTAGAAAAATAATGACGATAACAGGTATCAGTTAAATTAATGGAAACAGATGTTCTTCATATGTCAGTAAAAGTATTACTAAATGATTATCTGAAGTAACTCGGACACAAGGAGGCAGATGGTGATTTATGAGTAACCTTCACCCTATCTTATCAAAGAATACATTCAAGCATATCTATATAATACTACCCATTGTATTTATATCCCCTATCGATTGTTCTGAAGCTAATACACAGTTGGAAAAATTATGATCACTTATCGTCGTCTGTTGATTATATAAACGATGACAAAAAGATCATCCATGAAAGACTATAAATAATTATACTGAAGCCCTATTGTACTTTAACTCTAATTTAGAAATTCTTTCCTCAAGCTTTCCTGACAGAAAAGTG